>VXBB01024232.1:0-24762 GCA_013399915.1 Illadopsis cleaveri | reverse complement strand
TTTTTTTTTTTTTTTTTTTTTTTTTTTTTTTTTTTTTTTTTTTTTTTTTTCTTCCTCTTGTGGTCAACTCTTATGAAAAAGAATTCAGTCAGTGCAACAGTGAAACATGAATGCAGGATGTTGATGTGAGCAGCCTGGTTAGAAGGGACAATCCCTGAACAGAGAAAGGCCTGGCAGCCTCGGAGCTGGGAGTCTGGAAACCCAGCTTGGGGACCAGGAATATCTTTGGAAAGTGCTGCTGGGCTTCTGTGAAGTCCAGCTGGGCTATCTGGAAGCTGGACATCTTAAGGTATTACCAACAAACACAAACCCAAGAAACTGTAGTGATAACTTATCATCTGAAAGAGTGGAAATAGAGAAAATCAAGTGGGTCAGAAAGAAAAGGAAACACCATCTGTTGGCTATTGCAGGTGAAATATGAAATTACAGAGCATATTGGTTGCTTGAAGTGATGGTGTCCTGCACCCTCTGATGTCTCTATGATATAAAAAGGGGTTAAATTTTATCCAAAATGAAATTTCTCCCTGTGAGGACTTCTAATGCTGTATGTACTCTGTACCTAAACAAGTTGCATTCTCCACATGAGCTTTCTTTAAGATCTTGGACATCACTGGGGACACCTGTGTGACTCCAGACTGCGCCATGGATTGTCTTTGGAGGGAATCTGTCCACTGATTCATTTCCTTCTGGACCCATTGTTGAGTTTGGTTTGCTTCTGGGATGGTTACTTCCCTCTCTGGGCTATAAATTTGCAGTAATAGATATTAAAATAGAGAAATTCAGAGGATAGAATCCTCTGTGTCTGTTATGGAATCCTGTGTACTCGTGGTCATGATTTCCACACACCTGTATGTTGGGTAATCCTTTAGGTCATGACAGATGTTGTTTGTTACAATTTTAGGGGAAGGAGAGGAGATAGAAAAAAACAAATAAAATCTAGTATTTTCTTCAGGTAGAAATAGCAATGTGTGTGTCCCTAAAAGTCCTGGAGGAAGTAAAAGCCAGTAAAAATTGGTAGAAAGGTAAAACAGTAAAACAGACAGGTAAAATTCAGCACATTCCACATAACCAGATGGGAATGTCTGGTGGTCCTCATGCACAGAATTGGGTTCAATTCAGGGGATGTGGAAAGGGAACAGCTCTGCTGAGTGACACCGAGTGAGTGCCACCTGCCAGAGCTGGGATTGAACACACATTGCTTAAAGGACAGCTGGACAATCAAACTCAGACCCACGAAAGCTCACTGATTGAAAAAGCAGCAGCTGAAGGCCAAATTCACTGAAATGAATAGTAGTTAGGGAAATATAATCTTCTTATTCATTGCTGGGTGGGTTTTTTTACTTGCCGCTTTTTTTTGGGGGGGGGGGTTTTTTTTTTTTTTTTTTTTTTTTTTTTTTTTTTTTTTTTTTTTTTTTTTCTTGGAGGAGGAGGTGGAGGAAGTAGAGAGTTTGGCAGTTGGTACAGATCTTTTTGAAATTCCCATTATATGATCAGAAAGCTACTTTCTGTTCCTGCTGGTTACATTATCCTAATAAACCCACATATTCTATTAACAGAACTGGGAGGATATTTTAAAGACTGTGGTCTAGAAAAGCTAAATCAATTTCTAATTATTTTAGATGTGATCCATACCTATCACAGCTCTGTGGATAAGCTACCAGCTATAGGTTGCTCCCTATCCATGAAATAACTCAATATTTCACTTTGTAATTGCATCCCTATTTTGATGGCAAGTTTCAGAACAAGGGATTCCCTAAATTTTCACAGGGTTTGGTAGTGGACTTGATTCACATTTCAGCAGATGTGCCTGGGCCTGAACTGAGAACACACTGAGATGGCATAAAAGGAGCTTGTGGCATCCTGTGGGACAGCTTGGCACAGCCTGGGGCTCATGTGCAGGATGCTCTTCCCGTGCCCTGGTGCCTGCAGGACACAACCAAACTCACAGGCTCTACCTCACTGCGTCTCACAAAGCCCTTTCCAGCCCATAACTTTTGGGCTCTGTGGAGCCCCTCCAGATGTTGATTTTTTTTTGTCCCAAAGGTCATAGATAGACAGATGCACCAAGTGACTTGTGCTGCTCTTGGGGCAATGTGCAGCCTGGCACTGACCCAGGCAGCCTTGCTGGAGATTGGTTCATGTGCTAGAAATGTGCAGAGGGCTGGCCTGTAGCTTAATACATAGCGGTGCTTTGCTCTTCTGGGGCCTTGTTCCAGAATCACTGCATTCATCATGACTCTTTCTATTAAATTCATGACTTTGAATCAGGCCTTATGTTCATATTTTTAACCCAGAGCTCTTTGGCATTTTAAGCAGCATCATTATGTTCCTCATTTCATTCCTTGATAGTGGTGGAGTTATTTCTGCTGAGCTTTGTCAAAAATGTATCAAATCTCCCAGTTAATATACTTCTGCTTNGATTAGTAAGAAACTGAATCCCAAACCTCTACTGGTGGTTTATAAAAGGTCTCTGACTTATAACAGGTGGAGATGTGCCATCTCCCTCTTATTTCTGTGGGCTGACTTTTTCAAAGATCTGCCCCAGAGCAGCAGGTCCCATTTGACATTTTATTGCCTGCCATGACACTTCAAGGTCATGCTGTGAAAAAGATCCACAGAGCAGGAGAAAGCTGCCTTTGGTAGCCCATCTCTGCCTTCTGCAGGTCCTTGCCCTGGGGCTGGCACAGGGAGCTCTGCAGCACAGCCAGGCTTTGCTGGGCTCTTTGTCATGGCTTTGGAGCAAACCTGCCCCTGAAGGAACTACAAGCTCTGAAATCCCAAATATCCCAGCACTGCAGCAAGGATTCAGGTCTAATACAGTGCCACTTTCCTCATTTAAAAATGGGAAATCACATCAAATGTGAAAGCAATCTGCTCCCATCAGGATGCTAAATACTGTTTTGTAGCTGGATTAAATAAATCTTAATTAGGAGGCTCAGTGTGTATTTTAATTTATTGCCTTCCTTCCTCCTTTCTCTGTCTCTTCCCACACCCAAGAATCTGACTAGAATATAGTGAAAAATCGTAAAAGTTAAAAAAACATGGGGGGAAATACACAAAAACTAAATGTGCATTTTCCCAGCTAGTGAAATATCAAGAGTCTGTTTTTCTCATAAATGCAGCACATTTATTTGCATGTCAATGTTTGCACACGGGCATGTATAAAAATATAAGCGCATAAACATATAAAGAAAGGATGAACACATTCAAACATATTCTTTGCAGCTTATGGGGCAGAAAAATCTATAGAGCTTCAAATGACCATCTTCTGCAGTTCAATTTCCTTCGTAATGAAAACTAACACCACAGAAGTATGTACATTGTTCAGTTTAATATGGTCAATGAAAATTTATATCCCACCTCTTATTTTATTCTGAATTATATTATTGCAGAAAATGAGCAGGGCACATGTGATTCAAAAGGAAAATAATCAGTTTTCATTTCCTATTGGCTTAGGGATACGAGTGAGCAAGCTTGAAAGAGAAATTTCTTTAGCAGAGCAATATTTTGTACAGAAGTTTTTTTGAGACCTGAATCACTCAAAATGATTCCAGCAGACTGTTGAGGTCTAATTTCCAAGTCAGAAGCACAACTGGGTATTTACACTCCTGTAAGGAGTGCTGCTGTTCCCAGCAGTGCATGTGACATTTCAGCTGCACCAGCCCAAACCCTAAGCAGAGGGTTTTGTTCTTTGAACCCAAATAGCCTCACGTTTTGGAAAAGTTGAAAATGAAAAGTGTATTTTCTTTTGTGGCATGCTTTTTTATCCCTCCCCACCACAGGCATAGACACTGTATCCCCCAGGTCTGTATCCTTTTAGGAGAGGGGACATTGAGGAACTTGGCAGCGAAGGTTGGGAATAATCAGGCAAAAGATCTGGCTCTTTTCCACCTTCAATTTTGTAGCTACAGAATTGGGATAATGGGACTAAGTTTCCCAATGGAGAGAGGATTTGAAAACATGGGAATTAAAAATGCAAAATGACTTTTGTAATACGGGTAGATAAAATATCGCTGGTGGTTGAGGCTCTTGTGGATACACCAGATATTCCAGGGAATGTGGTTAGACCTGAGAAGACGACTCCCAAAACTCTTCATTGTGCTTTATATCTCCATGAAGGACATCCCAGCTGATTGTCTCTGCACAACTATATTTATATATCTTCAGCCAGTGAGATGAATTCAACCAAACTGACTAAAAGACTTGAGAAAAAAAAGATATCAATTAAATGTAATATGGGATCTTCCTCCAGACATATGCTATCTGCAACCAGTGTAGATGAATTAATCATGAACTATCTTGAATAAATGTTCTTAAGGGAAAAACTTGCTGTGAAATGGTAGCAAATGAGTCAAAATGATACAGACATCAGGATTCTTTCTGTTTGCTTCTCTGCTATTCTCTGCTATAAATAACTGTATAATCTTTCATTAAATATTTAGCAAGTCATTTTTTGTGTGTGCGTATTTGAAGCATTTTGCCATCTCTTCATCCTTTTCTTCCAAAAGTGGGTACAGGCAGCCTTTGACTGAGGTTGACCTGGAACCAGATGTGATCTATTTGGGCTACTAAGGCCAAAACAAGTTGTTGAATTTTGTGGCTGCCTATCAGTCAACTCAAGCATTAATGTGCCGTGATCCATTATGCAATGTAAACAAACAAAATATGCTTTCATTAAGGGCTTTGAAGTCCTTGATGAAAGGAATGATCTGAAAGAAGGTATTGTTGATTCTATAACGAAAAAATCAGGACACTTCATGTACACTAGTTTTCAGGAGTGTTGAAGTGCTAATTGAAGCTGCAGTGAAGATTTTATTTTTTTAAGTAAACCAAGGAAGCACAGGTTTATTTTCCCAGCTGTACCAATTAATGGTGTCTGGTGACACTTTTTATTCCCCAAAATCTTCTCTCTACTTTCCAGGAGAGTACAGGTCTCCTGTACCTTCTGTTTCATGTCTGCCTCTCTCATGGGGATGGGGATTTGCAAACTGTAATCAATGCAGCCAGAAGGTTATTCAGGCTCCTCTAAAGAAAAGAACTGAATTTCAGCAATTGATCAGAAAAGAACTGAATTTCAACAATTGATCAGACTCTCTTTATCCCATTTGCCAACATTTATTAGATTTCCATTGAGTTCCTTAGTGCATGTTTTAGTCACCCTCACCTACTGCCCTTTTTTATGCTTCAGGCATCTTTTCAAACTTTCAAGTGACCTTAAAAGCATCTTCTGTAGGTCTTGAGGGCAACTCAGAGAGCTTTGAAAATCCAGCTTTCGGCAACTGAACCCCAGTCTGGGTCACCAACTGTACTAAAACTAACTGAGCTAACCTTGACTGTGGATATTAAGGTGTCACAGTCTCTGTGTCCCTGTAGCACATGGAAAGCAGAGCCCTAGTGGTCCCCAAATTCAGAAAACAGGCAAAATACTGCATAGCTAAACCACTTCTACCTATGAAAAGAGATGCATGGTGTGGAAATTTGTATTCACAACCACTGAAAACTATTTACATTTACACTAAGTCCCACAGGTTTGCTACCACAGAAGGGTTTTGCTCTCTAAACATTTATTAAATACATAGAGACCAATGAAAAAAATTGCAAATTAAGTTTGTAATGCCATTCTAACATGCATTTAGTAACTCAGTCATGAAAATTATCCACCTACAATGCCAGAATAATAGATGCCATAAAGAATAGGGAAGTAAAATGGGAACAACAGGGTTTAACTGGGCTGTTTGGTAATTACTGTGACGAACATGTACAGTGACTCATCCCTAATCCTATTTCTAATACATTTTTAAAAATTTGAGTCAAGCAGAGTGCCATCCACTTCTCCACTTGATCACATTGTCTTTGACTCTAATTGGAATTTGATTCGTATGTTCCTCTTAAGGCAAGACTGCAAAAGTTTCACGTTTAAACTCTCTCTGTAGAGGAGTCTTCCACATCCTCTAAAATCACTCCTGCCATAATACACCAAAGGAAATTGTCATCTGATACTCACAGAGCAGGACAGGAGCTGTGGTCATTGCTGCTTCTGAATTGCCAGCACATCCAGGCTTTGCTAAAATAGCTCAGCACCTTTGCTGGATTTTTTCAGATGCCTCTGAGATATATATACATATATTATTTTTACCTGTGATTTCATGCTTGGAGCTGCTCTTATGCTTCATCTCTTTGCTAAGCTTTTACCAGAACCAGTCTCTAACCTGTCTGTGGCCCTTGCCTACCTCGGGCTGCCAACAAAACTGAAATAGAAACCTCTCCCTTAAAAAAGGTCAGTCAAAACCAGGAAATAACCCCTGAGTTCCAACCCTTGTAGAGGGAGGAGATAGGGCTTGACTAACACAACATATGCTTCACTACTCATTTCTAAAAAGGTTCTTGGTGCAGTTTATTTTGCCCCAGAAGGAATCAGTTCAGCTAAGAAAGTTCTAATCTCAAAACAAAACCCTGACGGTGCTGCTGAGGATCCAACAGAGAAAAGCACCTTGGAAGGAAATTAAATGCGGCCTTAAAGCTCCTGAAGCTTGATAGCATGTTTTAGGCTCACCAGAAATCAGTAAATAAATAAAAAAATGAGAGGTGAAAAACAGATTGGAGAGGTGTTTATTTTCCTCAAGGAGAACTTGAACATCCACTGGAGACCAGGGAAGAGTGTTAATGAAGCAAGGAGCATCAGGGGAGCTACTTGACTTAATACAGTCCTTTATTTTATTTATGGGGAACTGATTTTTCCATCCAAATGCCTGTTGTGGGCTTACAAAAAGCATCCATGGGGGGAAGAGAAGAAAACTACAGGGACACCCACCTTATCATCGACTTCTAACTGATCTGTGAGCAATTTTATTAAAAATGTTCTTGGGAAGCTCTGTCAGGGTTCAGCTCAGACACGGGTGACAGTTGTGAAAGCAAGGCTGAAAATTGCACAGACCAACCTGTGTGCTGTTTATGACATCATGGGCAGCACTGCCACAGGAACTTCTGTTTGGGAAAATGAAAACTGGGAGGGAGGAAAGTCATGGCTGCAGAACTTCTGTCTCTTTCAGAGACATTTTGTTCCTGTATTTGTCAATAAAACAGGGCAGGAGTTTCTCTCCTTTCCTAAGGACAAGTGACGTGGCCCATCTGCTCATTCCTCTCCTCCCAGGAGGAGGGAGTTTTGCTCTTACTGCATGTTAAGTGTGATCTCTGTCCCTTTCACCTCTCCTTGTCAGGCATTTCCTAAGAGTACTAATTAAATAGTAATTAAACCCATGTGGTTTAATTTTGGCCACAAAAAGTTTTGATGTAACCACACAGACTCAGGACTCCAGAAGAGAAATTATCAAAAAGGCTTTAATGCCCCGTGGGGTACTGGTGTGTGTGACTTATGTTTCCTTGCTGAGAGCTGCTGTGGCACAAGGGCACAGCTGAGTGCCCTGAAAACCAAACAAAGGGAAATGTTTTGCCAAGGAACCTTTGCAAAAAGGACAGATGGTCTGGAGCAAGTGGTTAACTGCAGAGAATTGATACAGTTCCCTTCATAATTGGCAATAAAACTCTATTTTACCTCTGGGGGATAATTTCTTGAGAGAAAGTACCTGATTTGAGTTCCTAGCAGAAAACAAAAAAAGAGTTTATCTATCCAGATAGTGCTACTTGTTTTGTCATTGTAAATAAGCTCTAGCATCCCTGAGAGAATTTTGTGCACTAGGAATTTGAAAGAAAGGCCATTCCCAAAGCTCAAAACCAATTGCCAGACTGACAGGTTAGGAGGGAAAGTGCTACAAGCCTTCAGTCAGGTGAATCCTCAGAGGAAATCCCCCCCCACCACAAAAAAAATCCAGGCAAAAATCCCACCTAAGCTGATAAAGACAGGAAGGAAGTAACAAAAATATGGAGCCAACATCTGGAATTCATTGCATACATTTATATCTGGAATTTGATGTAAAAAGACAAGATGAGGTTGATGAAAGTGAATATATATTGCAACCTTACTCATGATCAGTGAGGAAACTTGGAAGAATCATTTGGCCACGTATGATCAAAGAATATAAGTTACATACTTTGTTAGAGGACTCAAAAAGGAGTGGTAAAGGAAAAGCAAGGCACTGAACACACTGAAATTGAATGCACTGAAATTGAATGCAAGTTGAAATTAATTGTATGAAATGAATATGAATAATCAATGAAATGAATTAAATATACATTTCTCTGTTCAAATGGAAGATGAGGTAAGTTGGTACAGAATAAAACTTCATATTTCCTGAATCAATTGTTTGAGGGAACATGAACCCACAGGTCCTGTAGAAAACAGGTTCAATTTAATCACTCATCTGAAAAGTACATTACCCTGAAAACCCGGTGTGTTGGGAAGGAGGGAGATCAGGAAAGTAGAAAGATCAGTCCAGAGGAAAAAGAATGGATTTCAGAGTCAGAAAATGGGATTTATATGTAGTGTTTGTCAGTGTGCCATCATGAAAAATAGGTATTGTCACACAGGTTTTCATTGTTTGGTAGACATTTAACCAGCCAGGAAAAACCTGTTCTTCCCAACACCAGGCTGTGCTTTATTTTCTGCATGTATGTAGAGAATTCACAGAATACACAGCCACTGATGGAATCAGCTGCCACACTACTACCAAATATCTGTTTCTCTTTATTTGTATTTCATTGTGAATGCTTCAATTCAGTCCTTGCCTTCCCTTCCCTTCAAAATCGCATGCATTTCTAACACCTTAGTGCAGGTACCAGGAGCTGTGTAAGAAAGTTCCTTTTCAGGCTCAAGCACATTAGTTTTTCCTTCTTTCACCTCTCCCAGCTGCAAATGACATTTGTTCAGGCTGCTCCCCAGGTGAACCCAGGCATCTTTCCAAGCTTAAAGGCCAAAAGCTCACAGATGTCATGTGTCTTTTCTGATATTTCCAAACAAAATGAATGTTCAGAAGTCATTTCCATTTCCCTCCCTGCATTTATCTTCAAGTGCACTTCCCCCCCCTCATTTTCACTCCTTTTCTTCATTTTATCCACTTTTCCTTTTTAGCTAGCATGTGTTTCCACTTGCGTGTTCTCCAAATGTATGCTGAGAATTTTCTGGTAATTCCAAAAGACATATGAGAAAAAACAGGTCTCATAATGCTCAAGGGTTAAAAATACCAATATTATATATTGCAAAATATCTTTCAGACCTGACACCATGGCTTACCTCTGTGCTGGAGACTTTGGAGCAGGATAACAGAGAGTTGAACTTCTAAAAACTTCAGAATGTGAAAATACTAAACCGGCAGAAAAATATTTCTGGGTTTCTTTTGGGTTCGGGTTTTTTTCCCCCCTATTTTTTTTCCTTTTCTTTTTTTCTCTTTATCTCTTTTTTACCTTGGTGGCCTAGTTTTCTGCTCAGCAAGTGAACAGAAAAGGCTCACTGAAGGTCAGATGAGTACCAGGGCTGCTGCAGAGGAAGCTGAAAGAGAATTAAGTCAAAAGGAGGAAATGGGAAAAGGGGCAGGAAATGGGACCACGGCAGGGATCTCTTAGATCACCCCTGGCATTCATTTGGCCAGGGTTACATGTCGAGTTACAAAGTTGTAGCCATACTGAGTGTTTTAAATCCTAGGAAATTATTTTCCTTTCAGGATTCCCCCTTTTGTTAAATTATTTCATTACTCCTCCTGTAAAAGGACTAATTTAAGAATGTAATTTTGGTGATGACCATGAAAACAAGTTCTCTTATGGGTTACAGAAATGTATTTTCCTCCTTCCATTTCAAGCATCACCAAGATTTCTCCTATTTTCACAGTGTCTTTCCGTCTCTATTCTTACTATTCTTCGTGTGTACAAAAATCAGTCAAGAGGTATATTAGAGTTCTGCACTGGAATAAATTAACTTTTTTTTTTTTTTTTCTTCACCTTGTTACACAATTGTATCGAATTCCTTTTGGAAATGCTTGCACAATCAAAACTTAGACAATTTCACCTATCAGTCCTTAGCAAGAAACACCCCATTTTAATCCAGACACCACTTTTGATGAATTGTTGTATTCTTGAACATTTTTATTTGACTATATCTACAATATTTTTTTTCTGTCACCATTTGTTCCAACAAGCCTTGCATTGAATTAAGTTAAACCCAAGAATGTGTAGATATGTAAAGAGAAGTCATGTTTTTTAATAAAACGGGAAAAAAAAAATGTTTTGAAATCGGCCTCTTTTCTGCTCTGGGACAGAAGCAGAGTCCCTGATTTTGCCCTAATTAACTTAGGCAATTTGAGAAAATTTCCCTATTGAGGAGCAAGGAAAGTATTCCCAGTGTGATGGATACTCATGCTGTTAGTTCCCACAGGACAGAAATTTTTAATACCCACAGAACAGAGAGGGAAACAAACCTCAACTCACAGAAACATCTACTCAGATGTCATGGTAAGAAAATCTACAATTGTGATCAATATGCAATAAAATCACAGTTTGGAGAGGTCGTTCAATGAAAATTATTTTGCCTTCATCAATACAACTTTTAATGAAAACTGAAGAAGGGCTTATGTTGTTCTTGGACCAAACTAAGACTATTTCCTTCTCTTAACTCTACTGTCAAGCTGAACATTTTGTGCATTTAGAGACACAGCAGAAAACTTTGTTAGAAAATTGTAGAAATAGGAAATTCTGATCTTGAAGTAAATTTAAGATTTCTTATGAAAAGTTTTCAGAATACATGAAGAAGTTGATTTTTGTGGTCTCATCACAGAATTATCAAATACCACGTGAAGTTAATACTAAAGCTAGGTGTCTGCCACTTGCAGGACAATTAAATTTGGCCTCACAAGTTTCATAATCATTCCTGTGCTTTTCCAAAAAAAATCTACAAATAATTACCACTAATACACTGAGGTACCTGCTGCTTTGTTTTTCAGAGAGCTTTGGTAAAATAAGACTAAAGGATAAAAGTTGTTTACTATGCCTGTCCTGCTCTAACATCTCACAGGCAAACAAATATGAATTCTCAGGTAATGTTCACTTGAGTCTTCTACTGGCTTAAATGGATCCTGCACCAAACACATTTTTATTATCTGGTATCTGGTGCTCACCTACACCAAAAAACAATTTTAAGCTTCAGTCCATTGCTGTAGCCAGAAGTAACTTTGCAGAACTGAGGAAGATGCAAATCTAATAATATAACTAAATGTAGCTTCAATAAATACTTCACAGTTTTACCAAATGACACCTCTGGAGTCTTTGATAATGTGGAAACAAGAGGCAGGACTGGAAGATGATTTGTCATGGATACAGGTGGTGTTGAAGGAAACTGAGCACCAGCACAACTTTTTCATTGTATATCTCCAGCTTCTTATTTTTCTTCTGATAATCAATGTGGCCAACACGCAACTTTGTTGGTAGTGATACTTTGTTATTGAATACCTATAGTTGATATTAAGAATAGAGACTCAACAAGGAAAAGGCCTTGTCAAGCCTCTAAAGGGGGGAAATGATGCCTTAAGTTTCAGCTTTCATGTTTTTCAGATTCTGTGCTGCCTAGGGGTGCAGTTCTGAGCCTCATATTAAGTGTCACTCAGCTCTCTGCACAGAGTAGGGAGAAAAAACAAATCCTCTTCCTGCTGAATGCCAAGGACAACAGTTACAAGTTTTCAGGGCAAAAAACACAAACAACAGTGGACTGAAGAGAGAAAACAAGAAGGATGAGACTTCATCATCTGAAGCTGTGATTGGACAATTAAACCCCAATATGCAAATGGACCAAAACTTATAAAAGTGTGAGACCTCATGACCAGTCATCCATTTTGTGACCACCTTGGGTGTAGCTCTGGTCAGGCTCTTGTCCTGCTCAAGGTGGATTCTGGAGGCCTTTCAATAAATATCTACTTTATTCTCTAGCTCTGTCCAGTCTCTGTTTCAGGTTAGCCTTNACATCCCACCTCAGCCAGGCCAGCACTCCTGTGTTAGGGTTTTAGAGTCCCTTTTTAGGGGTTTCAGTCTCTGTCCTTGATGATGGTCGTGAGGCAGATGAGGGATTTTCGGACCGTCTCTTACAAACCAGGATGCTACAAATGGTCTTCTAAAATACCAAGGAAAACTTCTTGGGTTCTCCTTTGTCCCAGCTCATTCGCAATATAAAAAGTTCTCCCCTGGCACTCTGTAAATGTAGTCCAAGAACTTAAAGCTAGCAGATATGCAGACATCAGTAAAATTGATAAGGCTGTTAGACTCCCAGAGGCTGTATTGATTAGCTGGTGGGACACTTTATCACCTTGTCACAATTAAGTGTTGTTTTAATAGTCCCCTTTTCCTGTTTAATTGTTTTTCTTCTTCATTAACAATGTATGAGATCTAATGCTAAAAGAGTGGCATTCCATCCAGAGGGATTAGCAGTTTCTGCAGGGAAATGCCTGTTTTGCACACCCTTCCAATGTGCACTTTATCACAGCCATCAGCTGAAATCTGTTCTTGGTATGTGCATCCACTGAGTTCCAGCCCATGGAGATTGCCAGGATGCACAAAAATTCTCAGTTTGTTTGATCTCAGAGTGGTTCCCACCAACATTCCACTCCTGCAAAAATATGTTGGAGGCTGATGCAAGAGGAAACTCACTGTGGCAGCTGTCAGTTATCTTTATTTTAGGTTGGCTGTGAGGAGTATTAAATTTTATTAAGATTCATCTATTTTCATGTAGAAAAAAATGCATGTTTGTAAAAAGGAGCTTCATTGAAATGGAAGTTGTTGGATATTTCCAATTCAAAGAGAGAACTTGCATATTTTTTTTAACAGCAGTTTTATTTTAGCAGGAGGGATGTTTATCAATGCCAGCAAAAAACCCAAGCACTTGTCTTCACATATTGAAAGGGTTTGACAGCCAAAAAAACACTTTATGCCCTTTGTGGTTTGGCTTTGACACATTGATCACATTTCCTACTGTTTTTATAAAATCTGTCACCATTTCTACACAATCAGCCTTGTAGATATGTAGAACCCAAATCCCTTCACTGGGATCTCCTTTTCAGTCTATAGGAAAGTTAATGATGCATGAAAATGTCATATCATTTATTCAAAGGACAACAAGGATAATTTGTGACCTCTTGCTGTCTCAGGGGCTGCTGACACTTCACTCTTGCCTTTTCTTGTTGATATTTTCATGCAGGGCAATGTCTAGGTAATTAAATCATTTAAATTTTGTTACTGAGTTTCATGTACTGCTTTTTCCCCTTCAAAAACCTTAGGTGAAATCCACCTAAGCAATTGAAAATCAAACAATATATCAGAAAACACTTCAAAAAATATGGTCAAAAAAGAAAAATTAAAACTTTGAACACGTTAACGCTTTGACTTCCTGAGGGAGGCAAACCTTTGAGCAATAGTGTTGCACACAAAGCTGCTATTCTAGCTCTTAAAAAACTTTACATTTAACCAGGACCATTCAGTGACAATGGTAGGATAAGGAAACGTATGTTGAATGTGTGCAGCATTATCAAACCTTAATCATGAGGGTTAGAAGGGATCAATGGAATCATCTACACAAGCAGCAATTGATGGACTCTGGTGTGAAGGCTTGGAATGAAGATAAGAGTATTTCAAATACTGCTGTGAGGTGAAAACGTTTTCCCTTCAAAATGCTGCTGTTAGAATGCAGGGCTGGACAATGATTTCTTGAGCCATCATCTGTGTNGAGTTTCTCATCTTTCTTTCGTGTCCTACAACGACACTCTCCCATCTCAAAACATCCTGGGATTCACTGAGGCAGTTCCTCTACATTTCTGGATAGAATATGCCTGTGTGCCAACCTTGCCAGTCACACGGCATCAATTCCAAGCTGTGGCACGCTCCTAATTGTGTTCCAAAGCCAGTCTGCACTTTCCTAGCAGCTCCATGTCCAGGGTCTTTGGACATCTGCACGTCAATTCACCCTCAGCAAGCAGCTTTGTAGCCCTTTGCTGCCCTCAGTCCCATATGCCAATGACTTTCCCTGCAATGTGAGCTCCCAAACTGCACTCTTCCACCCCAAAACTCCAGTGGGGTGGTCTCATAAATGCCATACAGCAGAGAAGAATCAGTTCCTTCCTGGAGTGATTCTGTGCTGCGACCCAAACAGCCAGGGTGCAGTTGGTCTTTGCTGGAGGGGCACACTCCCGATCCTTGTTCAGATTTTCTCCTGGTCTTTTCTCATCCCTACTCTGAACTATTCCAAGAAGTTACTCTATTCCAGAAGCAGGCCTTTAAATGGAACTTTTTGATCCTCATGAGATTCCTGTGAGCACACTTCTCCAGCTTTCTTTTCCCCCTGGGTACCAGCACAGTGTCTGCTCTCTCAGTTTGGTGGGGTGTGGTCAGTACACTAGGAATGTGCTGCATGAAAAAATGTTTGCTCTCACCACCCAAGGGTCACCTGCTGGATTGGGAATAGGTGCATTTCCCCTCCCTACTGCCCTGGATTGTTGTTGTACCTGGCATGAAACAATTTCCAGACTTGTGTCAGGGATTGCCAGACAGGCCCTAAGGGCAGAATTCCAGTGCTGCTGCAGAAGACAGCTCTAACCTCAGTGCAACCCCATTTTTGACACGTTCCCCGCTGACTATTTCTTCTCCTCCAAATA
This sequence comes from Illadopsis cleaveri, assembly GCA_013399915.1. Classification (NCBI taxonomy): domain Eukaryota; kingdom Metazoa; phylum Chordata; class Aves; order Passeriformes; family Timaliidae; genus Illadopsis; species Illadopsis cleaveri. The sequence goes on along the minus strand of VXBB01024232.1, from coordinate 10,186 downwards.
GTAGAATTAGAGCCTTCAAACATTTTAATTTGGGAAGCTCTGGGAAGCAAGTAGTTTCAGAGATGGAGGAATATTGCTGGAAAGCATCACCAGATGCTCGCCTGGATCTAAAATTATCCTGCAGACATCTGCTGCTAAGTGCTTCTACAAACAGCACCCTGGGCTGATCCCTCATCTTTGCTGGCTTTTGAAGGCTCTCTTTGCTTCTATGTCCCATAACTGCTCTTCCAGAAGGACTCAGGATTTGCCCAGTTACTCTGCTACTGGTGCAGAACTGACTGGACTCAGGACAGGATTGTTCCAGTGGAGAGCATTCCTGAAAACCTTGTGCTGGGCCTCTGAACCAAACCACTTCAGAAGCCCTCCTGTTTCCAGAGAAACACAACTGTTCTTTTTGGTGTAAAAAGGCACAGAACTGTTCCTTTTACTCTAAAAAGATCTGTCTCTGTGCCAAGAAAAGCTTTAGAAGCAGTGAATTTAAAAGAATAAAGAGAAAAGTTTAGCTTACCTACACACATCTGCTCTTGGCATTGCACCTTCATGAATGTATTCACAGTTAATAATGGAGATATTTACAAGCCATTTAGCAAGGTGAACATCCATTATTAAGTGTTAAATTAATAAACCATAATCAGGCACAGACCCTGGGACACATCCCACTTTGTCTGTGAAAACCACTTTTTATCACTTCCAGTACAACTCCAGCAGCTTTTATGCTCTGTTCAGGATGTATTTAGGGCTTCTTTTGCTGTTTCCTTTGGGGACTACACTCAATTACCAAAGTAATCAATAACTACAAGCTGGTTTCTCCTGCTGCTAACATAGACAGAAACTAGGACTTCTGTCACAGTTCTGATAATTTGAAAAATCCATACAGGTTTAGAAAAAATAGAATAATTATTATTCTAATCATTATTATCCTAATTACTATTATTCTAATAGTAATATTTCAAACTAGAAAAAAGCTCTTCAGTTGGAAGTAGTTAGAGGTCAATTTGTGGAACTGAGGAAAAATTTAAACATAAAGCTAAATGAGTTGTGTTTTAACACTTCTAATTTAAGATCAAGAAGTAAGTTGATTATGGTGTATAATTAAGTATCATAATAAAGAGCAAATTAATTCTGCCAGGGCTTTCCCCTACCTTTTTTCCCATTTAAGTATTTCAAATGTACCAACGAGAGAAAACACAGGAATTAGCAGCCACAAGTTAGAGCTTATATATTGGAATTATAAGTATGGCATAAGATTATAACCAAGGAACAATTCTATAAGAGTGATGTTGATTAAAAACCAACAAAGTTTTCCATTTACATCTTGTGATTACTTCAGATGAAGAGGGGGTGTATTTCTCAACTATTTGCTTCAGAAAATCATAAAGCATTGGAAAAAGAAAAAAAAAATACTGTGATTGTATGGGCTGTGAGATGTATGAAGTCAGATAAAAAATCAGACTAAAAATTATAAAATTTTTCTTATACTTCAATTAATCAGTCTTAAAATGATGTAATGAAGCTAACTTTTGGGGAGGTCATTTTTAAACATTTTTCTTTTAATCAATTTCACTGTTTGTATTTAAGATAAAGCAGGTAAAACCAGGCAGAAATCAACAAGAGCAACCAGTTAAGATCCCAAAAGCAAAATATTTATCCATTTATATCCTTCTTTGCAAAGGCATTGATGCTGAATCCTTGATGCTAATCCTTGAGCGCAGAAGGAAGAAGGGCTGCCATAGGGCTGGCTGGCTGCTGCAATGTGATGCCCACACTGGAACTGCAGCTCCCAAAATTCCATACCTTGAGCACAGTTGTGCCACTTCTCTCTGCAGCAACATGCAGGCACCCAAATCTCCCCATGAACATGCAATTTTCTGTGTCAGTGATGGATCAAAGTCGAGTTATGTCTGGAAGATTTTCACAAGAGCGAAGAGTGACACTGCCCTCCTCTTAAGGACTTAGTCTAATTGCTGGTCTCCATCACATGTGTTTGTTTTACAGCTGTGTGAAAGACAATAAAAGTAATTTCCTGCCCATTTTACGTGCCATTTTCCAGAAAATCAAGAAGGTGGCTTCAAAGTAACAATTAGCATGGGTTGTTAAGTTTGGTAGATGGTAGCTGTGAGCATCTCATATTATTAAGGATTTTTGCTGCTATAACTATTCATGCAAAAAAAAAAAAAATAGGCACTCTGGAAAAAATTTAAAGGAAGTTTAGAGCATTTCTATCAGAAGCACAGTGTATTTGATAGTTATGGCAATAGAAATTAAATGTAAATTTAGTGGGTTGAGTTTTAAACCAGCTTCCAAAACAGATGCTTAAGGCTCTTCCCCTTGTTACACATTTTTTGCAGCATAGCACTAGTAAAAGACTTCCCTTCTTAATTGTTTTGGGGTTTTGTTTGTCTGTTTGCTTGTTTGTTTAAAGATTCAGTAGGATCCCAGTGACCTAAGGCCACAAAGACAAACACAGAAATCAAGTTATGCCATGATTTAAACTACAGACTTTGTCACACCTCTTCACTGAATACTTGTTTAATCACTTTCCCCTGCACTCCATCTTTACAAGGCCAGGAGGCCTTGTCAGATCTTATCTGATAGAGCATCTCAGCTGAAAATGATTCCAACTTTCCAGAAAGAGTGATGATTTGCAGTCTGGTGGTCTAAGGTGTAAATTAAAGCTGATTTGCAGGCTGTAACACAGAAATGAATTGATGCACCTGCAAAACAAACCCAGCATCCCCACACACATCCCCAGCAGTGTAAGCCTCATTTGCCTCACCTGTTTTGCCCAAACATGAACGTTTGTAGAAGAAATGTTTATTGCCTTTTCTTACAAATCCTGCCTGACTGATTGGGGTTATCCTCCTGAATTCCATGCTCACTGCCTCCAGCTCCAGCTCTGACTTATGAGAACTTCCACAACTCAGACAGAAAAGGATCACCCTAAATGTGCTGTCTCGGGCAATCAAAGAGTTAGACATGGTCATTAGACCCAGCCTAGATCCCCTCATATCAGGTTGGGATGTATTCATATATTAATCCACGACACTAAAAACAAATCTGATGATTCCAACTCTGAGGATCTCTCTTGCTGTTCCTATGTGCCCACCAGTTATGGACAGAGGCCAGAAAACTTTTTCTTCAAATATGGATAAATAAATCCTCTTCCTAGAAATCCAAAACTTTTTTTGACTGTATAACCTAAGTGAAAACTGGCTGGTAGAAAGGAGAAGGAGCATCAGAGGACACACTGATCATCATCCCTGCACAGGCTTTCCCTTCCACCATGAGGAGTTGGGATCAGTTTTCTCCAGAGAGAAAAACTCTGATTTGTAGCGTTGATACCCACCCTGGGTAAATATAAAGGAATTCAAATGTCTTGCACTGAGGCATATAATCCTTGCCTGAGTGCCTAAACTAAAGCAAACACAGAGCACAGCAATAATTCAAACCCGGGGAAGGGAGCCAGGTGGGAAGAATGCAAATGGTCTTTATGATCTTGTTTATTTGGCTATATGGAGGTAAGGTCTGGGTGTGATGTTTATCATCGGATCTAATATAGTGGAGTCAAATCTTGTGCAAGTGTTCTGCAAATCCTTTAAAGCTGTGCAATTATTCCTGACAGGACAGGCTGAAAAAGTCAGCCCTGCAGTGAGGCAGGAGAGGCTTAGGCAAAACAAGAGAAAGGAAAAAATCCTTCTTGGAAGGTTTTCCTGTGGGTGTTGTGGATGTTAAATTGTCTGTACAATATTTCTGACTATAATGCATTAAACAGGGAGATTATAGGAGAGGAAATCTGTCTTTGAAGACAGATCTACAGGTGGCTGACTGGTTCAGTTCATTGTTGAAGATTACTACAGAATCCAGAGGCTTTTCTTCCCATTTCAGGTGACTTTATATAAAAATAGTAGAATTGTGTTTCCCTATAAAAGTAGAATTGTGTTCCCCTAAATCAAATTATATACAGCAAACATTTAGCTTAACTTTCTGTACATGCAGCTCATTTTCCATCAAAAAAATTAATTCATTTAAAAGAGAATCTAGGAAAGAAAAAAAGGCCAGAAGGTTTATATTGCTTCGACTACTTCTTTTAAGTGTGGAAGGTAAAAATTATATAATTGCACAAGTGTTAAAAACCCCTACATGTGTGTATTAGAAGCACACACCAATATTCTTTAAATTTCTCACTTCTCAACTCCATGAGGTGCAATGAATTGCACTCTCAATGTACATATTGAGTCAACACAACTCCACACAAACAACACATCAAAACTGGCACTGGATTTAAGAAAATGAGAAGTGTGGGATTTTGTAATTACTTTCTGTGTAATAAAAAACGGCTGGATCCATGCTGATCCTCTCTGCACATCACTAAAGCAATTTATCACTTTTCAGCCACTTAATAAACTTCAGTGGGAGCCAGGCAGTCAGAACTCGTGTTATTCTGCTCCTGTCAGGGGCTGCATTTCACAAGATCTCACCCTTCCCCTCACACCTCTTGCTGCCACTGTTTCTAGAGCAGTTTTCCCCCAGTGACCAGCATGACCTATGACTCTCATATCTGAGCGCCACTGGTAATTACACACATTGAGGAGACACCTCGGAGCCTTAATTCCTCCAGGTCAAGCAGTCCCAGCTCTCTCAGCCTCTCTCCAGTTGATACTGCAATCCCTAATACTGAAATTAAAAGTAAAGCCAAAATTTAGGGTGTCCGTTATTGAAAATAACAACACTTCTTATAAATTGAAATAACACTTTTCAGAACTAGTACCTCATTAGTTAAAAAGTGAGATAATGACAGAGGCAGACCAACAGGAAGACATGGTAATACATTCAGAGGAAGCTGCTACACTCAGTGCTGGATAAAAACTTGTCATTCGGTGAGGTGTGTGCAAATTTGTGCACGCAAAAAATGATAATGCAATCTCTGCAATTATTACCAAGAATAAAAGGGCTTTATCAGCAGATCTCAATGAGTGTGTTACAAAGAACTGGAATAATTTGTAAAATTGGGAACTGGGACATAGAGCTGCAAAGTGACTGACAGTCATTCAGGAGGCCAGTGTCAGCTCTGGGAACAGAACCAAGGACATTCTAATCCCTGGACAGAAATACTACAAGTTATCACTTTTTTTTTTTTTCTCACAAAATGTGGTTCTGTCAATGGGTCATTATCTTGAGCTAGGAGAATTGGTTTTGAGGTCTTTGTGCCCATTAATTTCTTGGTGTTCCTGTGAAACAGATGATTTTTATCCCCCCTGTGGTTCCTGCCACAAGAACATCTGTGCATGGGGACAGACAAAAGTCCCCAGTGTACTGATCCTATTATCCAGCTACCAGAACGTGTAATGTTCTGCTCTCTGCAAATCACAATGGATTTAATTCAAAAACTTAAATATAGAAACCATCAATTCCCCAAATGGCTAATTATTTTTGAAAGGGATACATTATTGCTATTTTTTTTAGAAAGGCAAATACTGGGGAAGCAGCTGTTTTGCACCCATGAGACTTTGGAAATGTTCAGGATCAAAGATGACTGGTACTTGTTTAAGACACAATAGCTGCACTTTTGGCTTCTAGGTAGCCAGCACACCAGGGCAATAAAGAATGGGTTTGGGAATACTTTAAATTCTAGCTGATGCTAGAAACAATTCAGGAAACTGCTAATATCCAAAGGCTAAGAGCACTTCAGCTGATCCAGGCCTCCTTCAGTAGCAACATCCCAGCAGGCAGTAATGAGTAGTGAAGTGTTAAGGAACCATTCTCATTTCCAGCTGGGTAGTTCCTTGACTAAAGCTTCTTTCTATAGGTCTTTGGAACTTTTTGAAAGAATTGAAAGTGTCAGGCAAGGTGAGATGGTGATTTCCATCCAAACCAAATTTGCATTTCTAATCACAGTGTTCTTTAACCTATTAAGAGTTACAGTCCTATTTCCTATGGATTTCGGTGGATCTTTTCAGAGAATTATAGGCTTGAGGATAATATTAAAGCTGGATAATTATCATTGCAAACTTACAGCTTTGTCAGGTTTGCTGCCTTCTTTTATTTTCCTTTAAATTTGTGCTTCTTTTTTCCTGTCTCCTCATTCAGGTGAATTTGTTCTCAGTTTTAAAGGTGTTTCAGAAATATGGAAGCCATCAACTTCTGGTATTAAAAAAGAAGCCTGAAAGCAACAGCAGTGGTGATAAATGGGGCTGTGGTGACAGCTGGGGCTATGGATTACTGTTCTTACAGGGATTTAATTCTGCATTTCTGTGAAGGGAAAACTGCAGCAAAACCTGCATCAAGGGTCAGTCTGCAGAATTTGTACAACATTTCTCTGTATGATCCAGAAATGTACAAAAATTACCTGCCCAGGGCACAAAGTAACACAGCAGTTTGCCCACGGACTTCAGTTATGGGATGGAACTTGTTACTGAGTAAATAGGTCTTCATCTGGCCAGGTACATCCAGAGGAAAAAGATGTTCATTAAGGGGCATGGTCTCTGCAAAGAATTTGAGAAAAAGCTTTTGGCAGGAGGATGAGAGAGGAAGGAATTGGATGATTTAAAAAATAAGCCTGAAAAGTTTTATTTGAGCATTTCTTTTTTAATTTCAGTGATAGCACTCTCTTTAGAACAAGATAGCCTTTGTTTTAGGAGAAGGCAAACAAATTTGAACCCTTGTTCTAGCACAGATTCCTTCAGTGATGCTCCGCCTATTTTGACCTGCTGAAATTTTGTCCTCAAACTGTTAACTCCTGAGCCTTAAAACTCCAAGCTCTGGAAAGAAATAATTTTCAAGGGGTAATTTTTTTTTTTAATTTGTTTTGGGTTTTTTGTTTGATTGGTTTTGTTATTGTTTTTGGTTGGTTGGTTGGTTGTTTTACGGAGAGGGGTTTGCCCCTGGGAATGTCCTGTTCCCTCTTGATTTACTGCTTTTCACCACTACCTAAACTGAAGGGACTGCTGGGCTCTGAGCCTCCCCATCCTTCCCTGAAAGAGAAGGGAATACAGGTGACCTTGTCCCTAATCAGTAACAGCTGGGTTAATTACCCAATACAGCCTCACCCCTGATGAGTCACAGTTATAGCCAATAAAGATAAGTGGGATAAAAGGGAGCGAGTTAGCTGGTGAGGGGAGGGTCATGGAGAAGAAGGAGCCTGAGGAGGGAGAGTCACTGCTGTGAGGTCAGTGTGGGGCTGTGGTTAGAGTCTGTTGTTGGGACCTGCAGTCATAGTCTGCAAACTGACACCTGCAGTCACAGTCTAGCTGGGTAAAAGCTGCAGTGACAGTCTGCACACTGATCCCTGCAGTCAGAGTTCAGCAGGAAATAACCAGCAGTCAGAGGCTGCAAGGGAAACCTACAGCAGGAGCTTGCTGCAGGCAGAGTCAGTGAATGGTTGGAGTCAGGATGGCTGAGCTGTAGAGAGGAATAAACCAGGACCATTTTCGTGCTCTGATAAACAAGGAGTCTGTGTCTCATCTCATTTCTACTCTCTAACAGGAGGGCTGCTGCAACACTTCCCCATTCCATGGGCTGCTGTTTCTCTATCTGAGACAGGTGGCAGCGCCATCAGGAGCATTTCTGTCACCCCTGGAAGGTCTCTGCTGCTGTGTACAACAGAGCAAACAGGGGCACCAAAGGAGCTGCTGGACTTTGCTCTGTCATGAAATGACACTCTGAAACATCCCATCAAATAGGATTTAATAACAGCAGGTCTGTATCACCCACCCTGTCAGAGAATGAATCCTCCAGCCTTTGTGAGCACTATCAAGGGCTGGGAGCAGGGACAGCCTTTTATTCAGGAGGCAGTGACAGAGTCATGATATGGAGTCTATAAAGCTGCATCTTCAAATTTATGTTTTCCAGTGAAGGATTCCTTTTGTGAAGCTTTCCAAAACTGAAAATGTAGGGGAAGTGAAATGTTTAAATAGCAGTAATTAAAAATATGGGCAGCTCATACAATCAAAATTTGGGATGAAATTATCAGTAGTTATTTAAGGGAGCAACAAAAAGGTTTTCTTGCATTTTTTGCAAGGTATATATATATTTTTTTTTTTGTGTATCAAAGAAAGCCACCCAAAATACACCAGAGAAATTCCAAAATGAGAAAGGGAAATAATATAGAAGAACTTTAACTCCTACAGTAAGAGCTCTCAAAAATAAATTATTAGAGAAATGTGATAACTCATATCATTGCCATAAGAGTTGCCTGTTCTACAGGATAGAGAATAAGTCTATTAATAATTCTTAATATTTCTGTTTCTAAAATAAATTTCCAGAATATTAGAATAAAAAGGCTGAATTCTGTTAAACTGTAATTAAATATTAGGAAAACTTTGCATTTCAGGCAGATATCTCTGGATTGAACAAAAGAGGAGGAACCATGTTATCATCAGGGAACTATTTCCTACTGTTTGAATAAAAGGTGTTTTTTATTCACTTGTAACAGGCTAACAGTCAAGCACTATTGATTCTGTTCAGTGAGCATGCTTAAGGCAGAACAACTTAAAAAAATGCAATGATTCTCTGGGTCACAAAACACCATTATTTGTCTTAGTTTCCAAATATTTTTTACAAGAAAACCCCAGTTTTAAATATAAATTTAAAATTTTCTGTTGAAAAAAACTTGTATTTTGAAACTTGGCCTAGAAGTGTTACCGATAGAAAATGGTGATGTAAACAGAATTTTAATAGAAGAAAATTCTGAGGCCTTGTGAGAGTAACTTGTTATGACTAGAGAAAATTCAGAGGCTTGTTTAACTGACTTTGAAATATTCCAAAGGAAAAACAAAGATCTTGAATTATATGTATTTTTCCTTTCACAGTTTTGTTTGTGCTTTTTTTTCAAGAATATATTTTATTTTTTAAGAATTATCTAATTGCACAATTTTATTTTGATGTTAATGTAGATAAAATCCCCCCCACAAGGCCCTTTTTTTAGCTGACAACACTGCTTTAAAAGTCAATTAGAATTCTGCAAACACTAAAGAATTTTCAGGACATTTTCAATGTTATTATGAAGTATTTATTTTCCCCCAGAAATAAAGCAAAAATGAATCTGTAATGCAGTTCATTTGGTTATTTTGAGCAGCTTTTCTATTTGCATTCACTGTATTCACTGCTAGACCAAACACTGACACAGATTTTGAGACTTTGCAGAGCACAGGCCAGGTAGGAAATCTGTTATCTATTATGTCCTGCCCTATAGTTCTGAGTGCTCTGCAATAATGAGCTTTTAGAGATAAAGTTTCCTCATGCTAAACAGAAAAGGTGCATGATCCCAATGGTCTGTGCAAATGCCACCTCTTGAGCACCTCCAGAATGTCTCTAATTACTCACCAAGTGCCACAGAGGAGAATTTGTACTTATCCTTTACCTAGGGTGAAGGCCATGACAATTCCTGACAATTTCTTGCAGCTCAGTCGACTTTTTTTCTTAATATTATTCAAGTTAACAAAAGACTCTGTGGAAAACTTTGCTTCCAGCTTGTGATTTGCACTTGCAGTGACATCTCCAATTCAATGTGAAACTCTCCATTATTCTCCAAATGTTCAAGGATGCATGAGGCTGGACTCCTTTTAAATTGGTCTGGAGCCAAATTGAACAATTTCCTTTTTTTTTTTTTTTTTTTTTTTCATCTNGGTTTTTTCTTTTTTTTTTTTTTTTTTTTTTTACTCTAACTCTTGTCTTTTTTTTATGCCATTTCCATTTAACTTAGCAAGTGGCTCTGGCTTGGTTTGGGATTGACCCTGAATTGTCCTCTTTACTCCCCATGGACTTTGATGTGGAGAACAGGTTGTTCCAGGATTCCTAAATAGTTTTAAAGAGAGTTCTGGACATGGAAATGGTGTAAAATCATATGGAAAGAATTATAAATGCTTCTCTGTTAAATTCTCTTATTACACAGGTAAGGTTGCACTGCCTTTTCACGTCTTTATTCTTCATACTTCACCTTGGTGGCTTCTACCTGCTTTTCTCCCTTATCCTGACCACACTCACCACACTAGAGATGAAGGCTCAGATGTTGTGGACGTGCTGGATCTGTGGAACTGAGCACAGCAAAACATAGAAGCTCAAATCCAAATGGCCATAATGATGCCCAGGTCCTTAATATTTATTCACTTAAAAAACCAAATACTTCATCAGGAATTCCGCTCATTCAACACTCTGGCTGCCAGCTCTTGGTTGGTTTTGTTTGGGTTTT
>VXBB01024231.1:83273-109909 GCA_013399915.1 Illadopsis cleaveri | reverse complement strand
AGCCTCCAGGGTTCCAACAGACCTCCATGGGTTTTAGGGGCCCAGCTGCCTCACCATGCTCTTCATCGGTGGTTGCAGAGGAACCTCAGCTCTGGCACCTGGAGCACCTCCATCCCCTCCTTCTCCACTGACACCTCCATCCCCTCCTCCACTGACCTTAGTGTCTGCAGAGCTGTTGCTCTCTCTGGCTGCTGTTTCTTCTGCAGATTTGTCTTCTTCCCTTCTTAAATCTGTTATCCCAGATGTGCTACCACCATCACTGATGGGCTCGACCTTGGCCAGTGGCCTGTCTGTCTTAGAGTTGGCTGATCTTGGCTCTGTTGGACATGGAGAAAGCTTCTGGCAGTCTCTCACAGTAGCCTTCCCTGTAGTCCTACCACTATGAAAAACCTGCCCTTCAAGCCCAATGCTTTTGTCGTATCATAATCAGCTTAATTTTATTTTTCCGAGTGTAAAATGTCTCTGAGTCTTCCCTTGGAAGACAGAGAAGCTGTCTATTCTTTTGATTATGTTTGAAGAATTCTCTGCACCTGATCCAGTTTATTTATTTTTTTAACATAGATGTTTAGAAGTATGGATTGCATTTGTGCTGCGACACCAAAAATTCATTTATACTTTCATTTATACATACAATAGCATTTATACATACAATAGCATTTATACTTTCTTTTCTTTGCTGGAAATAGTTTTCCTGATGCATCATATGATTTTAGTTGTCTTTTTCAAAGCTGTATCAAATGAGTGTCTTGGGTATCCTATGATGATCATTCTTTTTCTATATTGCCTCCAGTTGTCTGTATTTCGTAGCAGCCCTCAAGTGCATAACACTGTATTTTGCAGTATTAAAATTTAATTCAGTTTCTATTGCTTCAGTCCTCAAGGTCATAGAGCTCTTTGTGTATGATATTCTTGCCCTCCGCCAAGACTTTTCTGCTTTACAGTTTTACATCAGCAAACAGTAATTAATACATGTATTTTTTTGTGTCCAGGTCATCAGTGAAAATGCTAAGAAAAGACTCATCCTCAGATGGATTCTTGAAGATCTCCTTCAAGACCTGCCCCTCACATGAGTAGTTCTATTTTCAGTGCATATCACTATGTTCTGTTGAGGCCATTTCTTACCTACCTTACATTTCTTGTGCTCGTTTCCTTCATCATGTCCAAGTAATATTCTATAGCCAGGGTTGCCCTATTTATAAAAGAGAGTTTGGTCGAAGCAAACGCAGGTCCAACCAATTTGGTCACCTAAATTACGTTTCTCCTCTATTACGTCTAAAATGGCAGCTTATATACATTTCTATATAGTTTACAAAGTCAGTAGCTTTTTCATTGGCACACAGCAGAGGGAAGAATGCAAACACACATTGTTGAACTTACTTTTAAGGTAGCTAACACATGCTTACTAACAACTCCACTCAGTGACCTTCAAGCCCCATTATCTTCCTCTGACACCTTAACATCTAATTTCAACTGCGCCACAACTTTACCAAGTAATTTTAACTGCGTCAAAGGCTTCAAGGCCTCAGCCAAGGCCTCAATGAGGCCTCAGCTGGAGTAACTCAGGTCTGGGCAGCTCATCCCTAAGAAAATCTGCTACAATATTCCATGCAGAGCAAGTTAGTGCTGAAAGTAATTGTGTTCCTTGGGGGTGTATGCTTGTCTTTTCAATCTTTTCTGAAGTACAGATGTAATCTTTTCCAGTTCCATTGGTTTTATTTAAAATACTTTAAGTTATTTAAGGAAAAAAACAGACAAAATCATCTTTCAGTAGAGACCGAGGAGACAGCTAATACATCCTTTTCTCTCTGTGTGTATCTATCAGTGTGAATATGTGGATACGGAGAATGATGGGGACAGACTTGCATGTTGGAATCGTTGGTGTATTACCCAGAGTCTGAGCTTTTTGGAGCCTCAGCCATGTATCTGTGCAGCTGTCTTCATCACCATCAGCTTCACATGACACGTACTCCTTGTTTTTTCCACTCTGGTATTTAGGAAAATCATTGTGCTTGTGTGACTTGGTGTTATTGAAAACAGAGTATTTTTTCTCTTGGAATCTGTAATGTTTCTAAATATTTATGGGGGATCACCTAGAGCCTTAAAATACTATCTTTTAATAGTGTTTTAGTGTAAGAAATATTTTAATGGTACTTCATATCTCGTAACTGTGATACGTTACCATGAGTCCCTGATGCTCAAGCTCAGTTTGTCCATTAACAAAGGTTTATTATTTTCCCTCCATATAATATGGGACTGACTACAAGCAAAGGTGCCAGCCACAGTTGGCCTCGTCTCAGGAGAATTTTCATAATTAGATAATAACGTTGCTTTGTGGGTTTGCTCTCATTTCACTGAATATCTCTTCTGATACAAAGTAGTACCCTGACATCATGGTAGGCAGCAGTCCAATGGTGTCTTGATCCTTACCATATGTATCAGTCTTTCACTTGACTTTCATATACTTAAATTAATTACTCCCATTCTGTGTGAGCCAATATCATCGTCAGTCAGATGGTGGTTCTGAAGTCTGATCACCGTGTCTCTCCTTCTAAAGAGAACTAATTTACATTTAACACAATACTGTACTGAAAAGATATTTTCTGTCTCATCTATATTCAATAGCAAATCTGTGCTTTTCAAGTGGAGAAGATCCTATGAACTACTACAAACCTGCAAATGCTTCTGGTAGCAGTAGGAGCTGGCACCATTGAGTAACCCACCTGCCTTCTAAAAGTTAATTAATGAGAAGCTTGTTCTTGTGCAAAATTTTATTGACTGGCCCTTGGAGTCAGCTAGACCACCAGCATGGATCCTATAAAAGCCTTTTCCCCCACAGAAGAAAATTCCCTATCCTAAAGTGGAGATGCTGTGATGTCCATTCACTTTTAACATTTCTCTATTTCTGTCTTGTGTAATCAATCTTATTCAAAAGCTTTCTTTCATATTCTAGTCATGAAATGCCAAAGGGACCCTCATCTCAGATGAGATCTTTAAGCTATTGATAATGCATATAACCTACCAAGATTTGAACCCAAAGTTAGTGAAAAAAGGCAGAAGCTGAAATTAATGTTTTTACCAGTGAGTGTAATTAGCCAATAAAGCAGCTTCTGGTAGGAGTAGCTGATCCACGGTCATTAAAATGTCAAAGACTTACTGTGTTTTTGTTTGTTTCCTTGTATTTAATGTGAGCCATATGGCAATGAACAATACTTCATTTTGAGTATCCAAGAAGGGGAACTTTTATTAACAAAAGCTTTATAGTAGCATGTGTAAAAGAAGGCTTTCATTATACTTGTAGGGTTAATTTATATGGGGTAATGTTTGGTCTCAGTTAATCCATCTATCCAACATTTTAACAATATTTTAATGAAACTTTGAGCCAGATGTCAGTGTAGAAAGAGTTGCCTATTTTAACCATTGATTTTCAGTAAAGTACTGAGGAATGAAAAACTGAAAACCTAACTCTAAAAAAGGGAAATTACAATGATCATCATTGACTTTAACCAAGTCAGGATTTTATGGAGCACTTATATTTCAACAACTGAAGTAGCAAAATAAAAATTGATACATATTCAAGATTACCATTAAGCTTGTAAGAGGCAGTTATTGTAAAAGCTGCAATACTCTCATGTGTAGTGGCTCATAATGTTTTATAGCGTTTTATAATATATAACCAAAAAAAAAAAACAACCCACAAGACCATGACCTTTGTAAAACATAAATTGTGACTCAGCTTCCTTCCTAATTCATAATAGTTACAAAGCTGGTCCCACATCTGTCACTGCTAAATGAAAACTGAAATGATACTGATAATTTTTAGCCCTTTGAGCAAAAATTTTCAGCAGATACTAATCTATGTTCATTACATACAATTTTTAACTGCATGGTGAATCATTTGATTGATGACTGCTGGTGAAGGATCTTAACAGGACTTGGACTTCAGTAATCTTTATGGGTCACTTCCAGCTCAGGACATTCTATGATTCTGTGACTCTGTGATTCTATGATCAGGGCACTACTAGACCCTAACTGTCCTGACCAACCTCCTGTTGGGCCTCTGTCTACACCTCTGTCCATGGGCCTGGGAGCCTGATTTCAGCTTAGCCCAGGGCCTTCAGTCCCTGTCTGAGACATGTCAAGAGGACTGCTCATTTCCAGCTCAGCCACAGCCCTTCCTGGCCATGGGCTCTGTTGATCAAGACCCTAACCTGAAGGCTGTTTTTATGGCTTGGCCTCAGACCTGCCTCATCACCAGGAATTTTCCTGATGATATACACTCTTGGTTGAGCTTGGCTGCCATCACTGGGTTGGTCCTGCCCTGTTCACCTTGCCTGGGTACTATGGAGCTGGGCTCTGGCTAGCAAGACACCTGATCTGCTGGCTGGACATCATGCTTGGCTTCCACCTTCCCATCCCTTAGGGAGCAACCAGACCTTACTGTACACTGCTGTAACTGTCTACAGAAAGAGATAGAAAAACTTGGATTCAGCTTCTGTTCCAGTGGACAAAGGGATATTGCTCATGGATGTTTGGATCATGGGTTGAATCAGTCTCTGAAATATTAAAAAAAAATCTGAGGCAGAGTAGTTTAATTCTGGTACCTAAAAAGATTTTGTTTAATGGTTACATTCATGAGTCTGTGGTTATAGAGTTGTTACTTGGCCATGAGCTGTGCTTGGCCTTGGCAGCAGAGAGTTGAATCTGTTTGGGGCTGTACTTAACAAACTTATGGATAACAGTCAGATCCATTGCAAAACAATAAGCTTTTATTGGGCTGTCATTTCTTAACTTTAGGATACTTAGGTATCACCTAGCTATCTCAAGTGGCTGGGTGGGCAATTCCTGCATTCTTGATTTACTGAGTCTTTAAAGTCACTGCTTTCAGGCCTTTGAGTGCATTTATGGCCAGATAATGTTTTCATTTCTATGGCTTTTGGAGGCATATAACTTTTACTTATCCTGCACAGCATTCCTATCCCACCCTCTCTCCTTATTATGTGTGTAATATTTTTTGTTATCAGACTGTTAAATCTAGCAGTACATGACTCATGGCCCATTGCAGCTAAGTCAAATGTCACTGTTATGAATATATTGCAAGATGTGCCTGCCTTGCACATCTTTGCTGCAATATTTATTATTCAGCTCTTGCTGGAGTGAGTGGAAAGATACCCATGAGGCTGCAAAGACATTTGGAGCAGGTCGGAGTCTGACTTTAGTGTGCCTGACTGCTGCACAAGAACAAAAGGCCTATTTTTATACTTGGTAGTCATCACTTTTATGACTTTAATGTAGTCACCACTGGTGACTAAAATGGAAGCGTCAGTGTACTCTGGTTGCAAGATTTCACATACCCAGGGCCTCTGAAGAGCTCATAGATTTTCACATAGGCTAACAATCGGTTAGATAAAGAACACCTCATCTACTTCTTGAACAAGAGGGCTGTAGCAGAAGCCCACTTCATTGCCACCCATGATGGTCTGCC
This sequence comes from Illadopsis cleaveri, assembly GCA_013399915.1. Taxonomy (NCBI): domain Eukaryota; kingdom Metazoa; phylum Chordata; class Aves; order Passeriformes; family Timaliidae; genus Illadopsis; species Illadopsis cleaveri. Next base: position 104,427 of record VXBB01024231.1, on the reverse strand, counting down.
CATCAGTCCTAATGTGAAAATTGCCAGCTGGCTCATGTCCATCCCTAGAGCTCTGTGCATTCCCACTACTCTCAACATAAAGGGCAAATTGCTGACCTTCCCAGTCTCCTTCTTCGCCTTTCTTTCTGAATTTTGTTTTAACCCTCATTAATGGCGTTTCATTCCTGTTGTCTTGAGTTCTTTTGCTGGTTTACATACTCCTGCCTAGACCCACAATTGGTTTTCCCCACATTCTCTTGTTCCCACTCTTTTGCATCTCTCTGTCTATCTTCCTTTGTTAACACTTTGAATTCAGTATCTTCACATCTGTATCTATCTGGGAATAGTGGAAGACTTTTTTCTCTATTGTGTTCCATGGCCCTCAAGACTTACCTTTTTTGAAGGCAATCCACTTGAAACAAAACCTGTTTACTTATGGTCTCAAAGCATTGTTCTTACTTAATTATTAAGTAAAATTGTGGAGGCACCGGTGCTTTCTTAAGAAAAATCTGTTTGTTTAATATCAGTTGGGATAGTCTGTGATGTGCTAGTTTATTGATGATCTGCATAAAGGGATTGAGTTTTTCTAATAGCAGATTTGCAGATGACACCAAGTTGGGTGCAAGTGTCGATCTGTTGGAGGAGGGCTCTGCAGAGGGATGTGGACAGGCTGGATAGATGAGCCGAATACAACAATATGAGGTTTAACAGATCAAGTGCCAAGTCCTGCACTTTGGTCACAACAGCCCCATGAAGCACTACAGGTTGGGGACAGAGTGGCTGGACAGCTGTCAGGCAGAAAGGGAGCTGTGGGTGCTGGTTGACTGCAACTGAACATGAGCCTGCAGGGTGTCCACATTGGCCAAGAAGGCCAATGGTATGCTGGCCTCTATCAGTAATAGTGTGGTCAGCAGGACCAGGGCAGGGATTCTTCCCCTGTACTCAGCACTGGTGAGGCCACACCTTGAGTGCTGTGTCCAGTTCTGGACTCCCCAGCTTAGGAAGGACATGGAGGGGCTGGAGTGTGTCCAGAGAAGGGTAATGGACCTGGTGAAGGGGCTGGAGCGCAAGTCCTATGAGGAGCAGCTGAGGGAGCTGAGGTTGTTTAACCTGGAGGAGGCTCAGGAGAGACCTTATCACACTCTACAAGTACCTAAAAGGAGGTTGTAGATGGGGATGGATTAGCCTCTTCTCCCAGGCACCCAGTGACAGGACAAGAGGACGCAGTCGTAACCTGCACCGGAGGAGGTTTTGGCTGGGCGTTATGAAGAAGTTCTTCAAGAAAGAGTTATTTGGCATTGGAATGGGCTGCCCAGGGAGATAGATGGTGGAGTCACGATCCCTGGAAGTGTTGAAGAAGACTGGATGTGGCACTCAATGCTGTGGTCTAGTTGGCAAGGCAGTGTTAGGTCATGGGTTGACCTCAGTGACCTCAAAGGTCTTTTCTAACCTAGTTAATTCTGTGATTCTGTGATTTTGCAATTCTGTGAGTATGAATGGGATCTGGGCTTGGTTTTCATGGAGTTCTGTTTCTTACAGACAGGCCCAGCCTAACCACCTTTATATACAGTCAAAGAAATCCCATGTGCAATTTGTTGTGAGCAATGTGATTAAAATGTACCTTTTTAAAAGGTATCAAGAACATTTGATATGATTACATTTGACCTGTGCCAGTTTGTTTGGGCCCACTCATTTGGCAGAGCTCCACAATAGCTGTGATATCCCAGCAGGTTTTTTCCTGGCTATCACAGCAAAAAAGAATTGACTAGCTCAATTTTAAAGCAGGGGAAAGAAAGCAATATAGAATAATTAAAATTATTTACAAGACAAATGATGCAAATGATTGGAGCAGTTATCATATACATTTAATCCCTGCTTAAAAATAATCTACTTCTAAAAAAGTAAAACTGGGTAATACTGATTTTATATTTTTTCTTTGGTCTGACATTTATTAATCTCTACTGCAGGAGGTGCAAATTCCCTTAAAATAGTATTTGCTGAAAGTACATTACTTGTATTGTGCTGTAAAATACAGCACAAATGAGTATTTTGAATCCATTGCTCCTAATTGACTGGTTTTCTTTGCTAAGCCTTGAAATTATCTAATTGATTCTTCATTGAGGCTGATCTGAATTAAGACTACCTCTATAGAAATTAGTGGAAGAATAGGAAGATAAGAGCATGGAGAACAAGGCTCGACATCTCTGGAGGAAGGTGACATTTTTGTCTTAAAAGACTGTCAGCTCTTATAGTATTTATGACTGATTCTCAGAAGACAAATGCCTAAAATTAAATGCTTCAGATTTGCAAGTGACAAATGAGTCATGGGTAGATGCAGAGAAAAGTAGAAAAACCAGCAGTGACAGAATGTGGGTGTTAAGAATAATAAAAAATAAATCTGAGATCTGATAGCTGAATATTCATAACTAATCTCATTCCCATTCATTTCAAATTTTTAGAAAGATGCTATTTGAATTCCATTAGCTAGTTTTTCAACATCAGCAATCCCAAGTAAGTTGAATAATTTGTTATCCAAAAATATAAAAATATTCAAAATCAAACCTGAAAATCTATAGTACTCTATGTGAAAATCAAGGATTTAAAAAAAAAAAATTACTTTTTGGAAGATCATGTGTGTTTCTCAGTTGTAATGGGTTCCGATTGTCCGTGACGTTATAGCTATCTTTTGTAAAGTATTAATAATAGTTTCATGGAGTGCTTCTGTATTTCTCCCAGAGCCTTAGTTTGATCTTCACAGTATTCTCAATAAGATCAACTCATCCAGGTATCTGGTTGCTTAGTCTGATGCTAAGGTGATAACAATGAAATTTGTCATGTGAAACCGTGGGATCATATTCCAGTGCACATTTCCTCTTCTGGAAAGGCTGTGTCTAACTGGCAGGCATGTCTCTAGGGAATTATCAAAGAGGATGCAGATGGGAGGGGTGATAGCAGCCATCTTTGCAAAGATGTCATTCCCTGATGTGCAAAAATGAAACACATGAACAAAGCAATTTCTACATGAATGCATCTTACTGCCCTGCAGTCAGGTTCACTTTTTCTGTCAGTCTTGAAGATGTGCTGAATGAAATAGCAGATAATAGCATCTATGTATTTAGTGGCTGATACACTGAGAACACATTTCAAAAATACAGGATATGTTTTTAAAGAAATTAGGTTTGAAAACTGGTCATCATACCAACATGGAAAAAAAAAATCACACTTCAAAATCTGGTAACAAAGGAGAAAATAGACTTGCTGTTAAACTTTAGTTTTTGATTACAGGCAAAATATCTGTCAGTGTGATTTCATGGGTGCTTTGTTAATTGTCACTAAATATTCTGACCCTGTTTCACACAGGAATGTACAATTCCTAACTTCATGTGTTAAATACTCTTCAGGAAAAAGTGTACCTTCTGTCCCAGGTAACAACAAGAAAACTTTGTTTTCTAGATGTAATGTGAAAAGGAAGGAAAATACCTCTAAATAGAGGAACTTACTGTGTCTGGTAAATCTATCCCTGGCCTTCTGTTGGGACCTCTCTATGCTACACTGAGCAGTTCTCAGAGTAATTGAGACCAACCTGAGTCAGGAGGATTCCTCTGGAATAGATCCAACACCAAGTCCTGTGCCCCCTGCTTCTCCCTTCTGATCTTTTCCCTTGCTGGTTAGTGATTGCAGCCCACTTGAATTGTGATCATTTACATGGAGAATATGAGAACCCCCATCTTAGCGCTTAGTAAAGGTGATTAAAAGAACAGGGTGAAATGCAAAGGGTTAAATGAAATTAAAGAATGAAATACCATCAGGTGATTAAGTAAAGAAGTGTGTCCAGTATGACAGAGATACTTGAAGACCTACTCGTAGTGAATCTCACTCTTGCCTCACTGGAATTCAAGGCTGACTCCAAGAAAGTCGCATCACCATTAAAAAGCCACAGGACTTGATGACTCAGTGGCTGGTACCTTATTTTCTTGGTTTAACAGTAGTATGAGTGCTCTGCATCTGTAGGTGGGTCAGTTCCTTTTCTCCCTGCCAGCTTTTTCTGCTGCCACTTCTTTGATGGCTCTACTCTGAGGGATTTTTCTGCTCTGAGGGGTTTTTTCCTTAGGGTTGTTTCTTCCTTCCCCTTCTTATGCAGTTGTAGAGACTTTCTCTCATACTCTTTTCAGGCTGCACTGAAGACACGTGCTGTTTCAAAAGATAGTATCAAGGAGTTAGTATTTTAATATTTAAGAATTTGCTTGGAGCAATCCTTGGAGAGTTTGAAGCTGAAATATGTTTCCTCATTGAAAGAGATTGCCCTTCTATTATGTGAGCATAGGCTCAGGTATGTATGCTACTTACACTTTGAGCTTAAAGCTGCCAGTTCCGGCCTGCTCCTAGGAAGGTGGTGTTGGTGTTGAATTATTTTGGTGGTTTTATTTTGGATTTGGTTTCTTCGGGTATTTTTTTCACTTGAGCACTGGAGGTCTTTGGTTTACTGTCTCTTCCTCATTTAAAAGAGAGATGCCTCTGGCTGATTAAAGACCTGGGAAAAAATCAAATTAATTCACAGGCCATAGCAATTCAGTGTTCTGTTAATTAGCATTAACACCACTGGGGAAACAAACTAAACAAGCAGCCAGTTGAAGGAGCTGCACAAGCACATCAAGATAGATGCAACTGTAAACTGATGACTACAATCAGTTTCATCAAGGAATTAAAATAATGTTCAAAATTTTAGTGCTTCTGAAGTATTTCCCATTGGACTTCTTTAGGTTATTCCAAGCCAAAACACAAGTCATCTGAAAAACAGAGGGTGATAATTCTTTAAGCAATGTTGCTGGAGGATTGGGCACTCCGGGAGGAAAGGACACACAGCTTCTTGTTTATAATCCCCCAATGCCAGCTATAATGTCAAAGCATCTTCTACACTTCACAGCCTCTTCTGTTAATAGAGGTGCTCTCATAATCGTATTTGTATGTAATTCTTGAGGACTTGATCCTTCAATCTTTGCAGGAATAAAACTGTGCTGGCTTCAGCTGCAATACTGAGACAAAAGATATGATCAACCTTGTCACCAGACCACTGTGTTTGTAGTGAAGAATAATGCTAATTAAGTTCACCCTGTAGTCTTTAGGCTTGGTGGTATACCTAAACTAGACCTTTCTTCAGACCAAATCTTTGAAACTCCCATATACTTTGCTTGGTGACTGCTTCTTTCTCTTCCACTTCTTTTACCCTTCTGTGCTTGGGTCAAACTGCAAGACCATGGATGTGCCTTAAAGACAGAATTAAGAATTTCAGAGAGTTATTCAAATTTGATTTTCCTCTAATGAATACAAGAGTTGTAATTTAGATTTAGGCACCATGTCAGTTAGTTGTTTATCAAATGAGTGAACAGGGCCTGGTCCTTTAAGGAAAGTTGTCGGAGTTTGGCAAACTCCAATACTGAGGCTTTTGACCTTTATTTAGAGGTTGGCCAATTCTGTAAAGTTGCCAAGTTTTCAGCCAAACTTTGGCACATTGGTAGGTATGTGGCAGCCTTTGGCAGTGAGTTCCTTGGTTTTATTTCTGATCGGGTAAAAATACAACTAATCAGTTGGGAGTTTACTTTTTGTTTGATTGTATATGTCCTTATTCTGTCACAAGTCAGAGACAATAGCTGCTCAGGGCTCCATTCATCGTATGCATTATATATTTGATGTCACTAAGTATTCCTCTTCCTGATGTAAGGTACAAATCCTTAAAGCATCCCATCATCTTTCTTTGTCAATAGCCAGACATTTCTTGTTCTGATACATATTTTTACAGAGTAGGTGTTCAGTGCTGCACAGAATACACCAGATAAGACTTTACTGTTTTTAAACATAAAAGCATTGTCTCCAGTTTTTTTTAAATGCAGTTTATCTGGCTTTCTGTAATAACATGCAGGTTTCTTTGGATACAGTTAAACTGCACAGGTGGCTTATATCTTTCTCTTAAATGTGTATGCTCTTCAATCTGCATAATAGGTACTCAATTATACTATCATGATGCTCTGAGGTATTTCCAACAATCTTCTCTGGACAGTGCAAACGCAAATAACTTGGTATGATATGACATTTTGCCACCTAACAATCTTTTTTTTAATTAATAAGCACAGTACAATCCCTCTGGTAATTCAGTAATACTATATATAAACTGCTTCTGCACTCTCACAGACACTGTTTAGGCTTGATGACTCACTGGTTTGGACTACTAATTTGCTTTTTCTGTCATATGCCCTTTTCCGAGACTACCTCTTTTTTTTCCATTCTGTTTCACGTCAGTGGTTTTCTAGTGCCTGGCACGTGGATATTTTTTATCATGCATTTGAATAATTTAATGAATGCCAGGTTCATGTTTGAGCATGAAGAGACAAAATACAAACTGTTAGCTTCTAGCAATGTCCTAGTCTGTGTTTGCAGAGGTGTGCTTCTGTGGTTTTGAATTTCTGAAAGAAAGCTCATAAAAACTGTCAGACAGGATTTCATTGCAGATTTTATATGAGAAAGCCTCTTAGAATTTAACTTGGATGATCTGCATAGAATTTAATCATCTGAAAAAATAATAGGTAACAGTTTAAAAATGCCTATAAATATGATCTGCTCGTGTGTCAAATATTTCCACAGCCAGTCATCACAAAAAGCAAAGAAAATTATCTACTATATTGCCTTAAAATGGACCCACTCAGAAAAAGCTTCAGTGCCTAAAACATTCATTCAGTAGTCTAAAGGAATATTCAAACTGTCTGCAGGATTACCCTGAAGTATTGACACTATGAACTGAAGGGAAAATAGGATTTGACTTTGGGAATAATTCAATTTGGTCAACAAAATGGGGAAAAAAATTTGCCATAATCAAAAGGGTCTTCAGGAGGGCTAGAGACACTCCCTTTCTTAGTGTTTATTAGTTTTCAGTAGAGTAGTGAGTAGAAAAGAATAAAAAAATAGCCCAAATTTATAGCTTGGACAGTATATTAACAACAAAAACATATTCAGCAACAGTGATGGGTTTATGTAATTATGTGGAACAAGTTGTAACCTGGTTGTATTTTGTATTGGATTTGGGTTTGTATTTGGCTGTTAAATGAAAAGATGGAATCTTTCTGTAAAACTTGCTTTCTCAAGGAGCAGGACATGGAATATGTTACCATTATCTGTCCCTTTCTGATTTTCTTAACTCATAGTTATGAGGTAATATAACAGAAGCAACTGTTTCTTTCACACTTTATAAAATAGAAAAAATAATTTTCTATACACTTAAAACAAGAATAATGATTTAAACGGCACATAGTATTTGCCATAAATGCTCTTATTATTAATGGATTGTTCTAAGGACAGTTTCAGAACAATAACAGTAACTTTTTAATATGTCATCTAAGAAGTATCTAAACTGAACAAAAGATCAGATTATTAGCTTGCGGCTTACCTGTCCTACTAGAATATTTTATTATGTATTTTTTATCTATAGATAGAATTTTTTTAACCAAATACAGATTAAAGATGAGAAATATTATATATTCTTTTTTTTCTTCCAAAGGCAACCAGAGCTTTTATTTGTAAAAGAACCCCAAGCATCTGAGTAACTTTTTCTACTATATAAATAACTGTAGCTTGTAATAATTTTCTTTTCCAAGCTCTGCCATTAAGCATTGTATTTCATATTCATGCTCTGTATATCCTATAGAGATGTATACAGTTGGGTTTGAGTGGGTTATTTTTGTGCCTTTAATTTCCACTTTCGTTAACCTAGAATGCTCTTGGCAAGATAAATTAACCATTTCTGTAAGGCAAAATGTATTTTTGGAGAAAAAATTTATTCTGTCCCAGAAATAATGATTCCTTCTCTTTCTACTGTGAGCCATTGCTGTGCGTGCATTCAACCATTTCCTGCTCCCTGTGGGCAAAGCAGCCACCGACAGTCACATCCTCCTTCTGTATTCCCAAAGGCAGGTCTAGGAGGGATTTTTCCTAGTTGTCACTGAGTACATGTGGCAACAAGTTATGTCCTATAAACTTCAAGGATTTCCAAGACCTGCTCATCCCAGCAGTGTGATATTCCCAGCTCATATCTGAGACGTTGAAATCTCTCATTAGAACCAGAGGTACCAATCGAGAAATTTCTCCAAATTGCCTGTAGAATCATTCATCAATGCTTACATCGTGGTTAAAGAATCAGTAGCAGAAACATCATCAATAACTATAAGGGTTGTACAGTCAAATCTTTCTCTTACCTATAGTGAGACCCTCCACTTTGCTTGCCCACATTCCAGTGTTTGAAACAGCAAGTGCTGGTTGGCAATGAAAGAAGCAGAAGTACATAAGAAAAAGGTGATGGGGAGATGATAATGGGATATCAGGAAACAGAACAGATGTTGCTTAATAACTTATTTTATTTTTAATATTTCATCTATTGCTGCTGAAATTCTAGCTATTCTACAAATGCTTTCCATTGTCTCTTATTACCTAAGAAGTCTAAAGGCTGTTTGGAGAGACTTGTTATTTTAAATGCTTTGCAACTTAAGATATGTAATAATCTGCTTGCAGCAATTTGCTAGACAATGCTGTATGCAGATGTTCTTCAGAGAAAAAGTGAATATGAACTAAAACCTCACGATGTGCTCAATTTGAATTAGAATTTTGAAGCCTTAGAGACAGAGCACCTGAAAGGTATTCTTTGAGGCAAAACTGGATTATTTATTTAGGTTTACTGAAGATGGTAGATTACAAGCCTGCTTTTGGTTTATGTGTCTGCTGATATCAGGTAGGTATTCAAAAGAGGTGAACGAAGCAAATTTTGAACACAACCTAAGACTCCTAAGTGAAGACATTCTTCATGTTTCTTGTGTTTCTGACAGAATGGGATATATTTGAACACAGATATATTTTTGCAGTTTAGATTAGGAACATTTGCTATCCAAGCAGCCCATTCCTACCTGTGATTTCAAAAACAAGCAGAGGCCTAATGTCTCACATGCCTCACAAGAGTGTGCCATAGCTACAAAAGCTTATGGGAATTCCATCAGAAATTGTGAGTTAGATTGATTGATGTAAAGCACTGAAAAAGAAAAAGGCAGTATAAGAAATATACAGACAGTGTCACATTTATTTAATGGAAAGGAAAAAAACCTCAGTAATCAGAAAGTGGGAAGATTGTTGGGCCCAGCTGAGACCTTGAACCTATGAACATGATGCACCATGTACCTAGCTGAATAAAAAAATGCATGGAAGGTCAATAGAATACAAAAGAAGAGAAAATCATCCAGGTTGCCTGGAAATTTCAAATTTGGTATTGCTTTAGAAGACAACACAGAGAATATGGATAGAGGGGAATTTACAGATGTTGTATGGAAACTTTCATATGCCACTGAAATTAGCTCAGCTGGTTAGAGCATTGTGCAGATAAATGCCAAGGTTGTGGGTTTGATCCCTCTATGGGCCCTTCACTTAAGAGTTGGATTTGATGATCCTTGTGGGTCCCTTCCGTCTCTGAGTATTCTATTGTTCTGTGATAACTTATGAGCAGTCCAAATAATAGGCAAAAGGGGGAAAAAAAGAGGGTTCAGAGGGTTTTGCTTGAGTGGGCAGAGTTTTATTTCTCCTCAGGATTAGCTGAGTTGTAAAATAGAAAGCAGGAAGTAAATAATTCACTACAGTCCCAGCTAGGTGAAGTTTTCTGTAGGAGGATAGTGCTCAGAGCCTGTGTTTGTACACACTAATATCAACACTCCTGGTCAGCTATTCCCTGACTTAGAACCTTTGGGACTCCTTTCCAGGCAAAACACAAGTGTAGTGTTGAGTATTATTGGATGCAGAAGTAGAATAATCTGTCAAAAAAAATCTTCCTAAACCAGATAGATAGATTGATAGATTCCCTGAAATATTTACATAGAGAAATCAGATTAAGTGATGAGTCTAACCAGCAGTTTCTGGCCCAGAGATGGAAAGCAAATTGTTTTAATTCTATCCAGCAACAGGCAGTAGTACAGCCACTCGTTAGTCACACCCTCCCAGTGAGTTGTAAACCATTTATACTACCTGCTTTCAGTCACACGTTTTATTTGGAAGAGGAAGAATTCTCCATTTGCTATAAATTGTTTGGATTGTGCTGCTGCTGAAAGTCTATCAGCAGAGTAAAGGGGCTAGAAAATAAATAGTGCTACTGCCATGCTTCTGAATTCATCCTTCAGGCAGATTTTTAATAAATGATGAGAATGTGAGAGACAGCAGGATGGAGTCCTGAAGAACTGCCAGTTTTGCATTAAAGAAAAGTAAAAAAAAAGCAGTAAAGATCAGCTGCTTAGAATAGATTTTTTTTGGCTACCAAAGCATTTTTATAGAAGCATTGTGCTGAAGTAAAGATATTTAAGCAAGTATTTACATATCAGTCCTAACTAGCATAGAGATTGACAAAATATGGTGAAAGCAGTATCATCTATTTGATGTGTACTGATACAGTTTAATGTTGTCAAAACTGATTTCATACAGGATTTTTTCATTTTCATATAGGATTTGATTCTCTTTCACTGAGGATCTAAGTCAGAAACAGGTCTGTACCTTAGAAGTGGCTGTACCTCATTTTACCCCATTTCATAACATTTAGTTATGAGAATTTTACCACTGACTTCAGAGGAACTTGAGCTGGGCGCTTAATGCCTGGTATGGAACATTTCAGTCACATTGTTGTCTTCCTAAATATCAAGTTTCTTTTTTCTTTTTTTTTCTTTTTTTTTTTTCCCCAGTGCCAATGTTCAGGCTTTGTAGAATTTGTTCCATAGCACAGCTGATGTGTTACTGGCACACCACCAGAAAAGTGAAGCACATTGTTCCTGGTTCAGTATGCATTTATTGCTGTTTTGTTGGCAGGAGGGTCAAAATGTGTTCTCTTTATGTGTGTTTTTGCATTTGGTGGGGGTGGGGAAAGAATTACTGCAATTTGTGTCTGAACTGTAGTAACTAGAGAGACTGTTATTCATAGCATAGCACTGTATTCAGATGTGTGTTCATCCGTGTTTACATATGAAGTGGAATTTTATTCTTAGTTACATTAATGAGAGCTAAGAATAACTTAAGTAATTTGGTTTGCATAAATTCATCTATTCCTCTATTTGGAATAGAGACAAAGGTGTTAGACTAACATACTGCACAGCCTAAGAGATTCAGTGTAGGAAGATAATTGGATTATATTTTTTGTACAGAAGTTTCTGTGATCCTTCAAGAAACCAGGAGTTTATCCCCATCTGCAATTATTTTAAAGTGGCATTAGTTATTTTCACCTTTATACTTTCTCAGTAGTGTTACAACAGTTCTGTCTATCTGGGACATCTGCCACACTTAAGCACCACCAAATACAAAACATTACTTAGAAATGTATTCTGTCTCACAGATCATCAGTGCCACACTCAAGTGTCTTTTTTCTCTGGTAAAATTCCCACTGGATTTTGAATTATATCACTCCTTTGATCCGGTAATCAATTTTCTATCTTATATCTGAACAGCCAAATAAAACTCTTAAATAAAGGTTGTCATACTAACTTCATTTGCTTGGCACAATGCAGCAATGTATAGGTAAAACTTATATGTTCAGATGTCAGGTGTGTTTTAGGCCTGTCAGACATGGCACTAAATGGTCACAGAAATTAAACTGACACAAACCTCCCTGCCATGCATTTATATATGCAATTACTATACTTAACTTTTATACCTCTAATACTTGGTAGCATATATGGTTATAAAGACCTATATGAAAAATATTCAGTCAATACCCTTTTTTTCTGTAGAGTAAGATGAGAGAAGAAATCTAAGGTAAAGGGTAGAGGTGGTCAAGTTACTTTTACTCAGTATGATAAAAGCAAATAGTGTGGTGTTCAGCCACAGCCCTGTCACATGGTGCTGCTGCTGATCCAAACTAGAGCAGAGCTGCCACACGCAGAGCTGCACTGTTGTAATTGCACATAAAGGAAGTGTGGGAACTGAGCAATAATGCTAGGAAAAATGTTTACAAAACAATGAAGAAAGTATTTTTTTTTCTCTTTAATTTCCTTTTCTTATGTTTCTTTTTTATTTATCTTGTATTTTTATCATTGTAGTTGTGTTGAATTCAGATAAGGATTTTTTTTTTTTTAATGCAGTTCTTTTTGGACATTTGCAAATTATTCTGATCAGTAAGAGTGAACCGTGAGAGCCCTTTGCTAAATTTTAGTAATACCAGATACCTCATCCATACCCTCAGGACAAAAAGCTGCAGTTTTAGAATATAACAAGATGAAGAGTACAAAATAGGCAGTTTTTTATCAAAAAAGTTTCCACATTTTCATTAAATCTTGATGTAACTTTGAAAGCAAAAAGAATTATCAGGGCTGAATAATAGCCTGTATGAGAAAGTGGGATTTTACAGTGTTGATGATTCAGGAGGCCTGTTGGTATTGGCAAATATAACTGTGAAGGCTGCTTGATAGATAGGGCATAAACTGTAACATTTTAATTGGATATTTTATTGAGGTGTTGTAGAAGATGGACATATAGAAGCAACACTTCAGTTACCAATAGCTGAAACTGTGATTGAATAAAATTTCCCTGTGTTTCAGATAACTCTCATTCTCTACCAAAACAAAAAGCTGTACAACACCATTTTCATAAACAGCTTTCTTAACGATGCACACAGCTTAGCAATAACAGATATGGGTTACTGACTGAAGAAGAACGGCATACAATGGCACCCAAAGGAAAAACAGAGGTGCTTTGTTTTGCTTTTTAAATAGCTTGTTTTTCACTGCAATAGTGCAGTAACTGACACTTGGAAAAATCATTTCAGTGAAAGTTTTGACAATGAGGAAGTACAAGTTCTTCACACAGCTTTAGTGTATCTCGTAAGGTTTACAGCATAGTCTTATGGAGCTGACTGCAGTTTTGTCTAAGTATAGAAAAGAACGTGGAATTTAATTGATACAGCCTAATGATCTATTAGTTCATTTTTTGTTCACGCTTGGTTTTCAGTTTTGTTAGTGGTGTCGAGTCAATAACTCTAATCCTGATGTTTATAATTGGTGGTAGACTTGTCATTACTTGCCCAAATTTGATGGAAGGCTGTCACTTTCCTGGACAGTGAGTCCACATTACAGGTATATAACACAGTCCATAAACATGTTGCCAAAAAAAAAGAAAATTGAGTATTGCCAGTTTGTATCTTAAATCACCATCTTATCTAATTTGGCATGTTTTCCCTAAATCGTCACCTTGGAGACTGATTTGAACTGATTTGTTACTAGATGCAATAGTTCTATTAATTTTTGAGAGAAGCACTTCCTAATTCTGGGACCCATGGAGGAACCCTAGCTCCATGCTGGGATGAGGCCTTATTGCACACTCTCTCCTCTCTGTGTCAGTTTTCAGTGAAAGTGAACCCAGCTGTGTGGATTAGGCAGGCACTCCCATGGTCACTGCTGAGGTTTCAGTCTGTAAAATCCACTTGGTTTATATACAGCCTGGGAGTGTTTGTTTTTAATTAAAGAAAGCTCCTGGCCATAGGAACTGTGAAGAGAGAAGCTTCCTCTATGAAGAAAGGCTTGAAAGCTTGTGAATGTAAATGCCCTGACAGCAGAAGGGCATTTAAAAAGCTATCAAAAATCTGCTAAGTTTGAGATTGCATGATCCTTTTTTTGGTGGACTGGTAATATTTTCCTTTTCTACAGTTCTGTTTGGAGATATATTTTTACTTTTGTTAAGGATGTCTTCTGTTTGCTATGGTAAACATTGCAGAGATGATGCTTGTCAAACAGATGAACCCCTTGTGTAATTTCACTGGCTTCCCTGGAGCTTTTCCCAGTGCTATTTGAGGAGAATCTCGAATGGTACAAAAATGCTTTCTCTGGTTGAAGCTCTTCTTGTTCTGCATACATGGAAACGATGACTGTAACTTGGCCTTTAAGCCTTTGGCTGTTTGAAGAGCTGACTTCCTGCTGTGAGTCACTGGCATTAAGTCTAATGGCAATAAAGACACCTTGTGTGTCATGTTATGTGTCTCACAACACTCAGCTTCAAAAACAGGTCTAGAATCAACTGTTCATCCTCTTCTGAGGGTTGTAAAGATGCTGAGCTCACAAATTGAAACACACACCCTTTTTTAAAGCAGACTGCACTTGAATGTCAAAAAATACCTGTCTTTTAAATAAAATGGTTTTATAATTTAAAGGTTCAAATTTTTCTGAGTCTCTTTTTTTCATGAAGGGAACAAAGCATTTTTCCCTTTTCGCCTTTCCCCATATGAATCTTTTACATGTTTTATTTTAAAACTAAACAATATCCAGCTTCAATAGAATATATAGAACTGTTAACAAGGGAAAAGACCTCTAAAATCATCCAGTCCAACTATTAACTTAGCACGGTCACCTTCACCACTGAACCATGTCCTTACGTGCCACAAATAGATGGTTTTTCATTGCTTCTGTGGACAGTGATTCTACTACTTCCCTGGCCAGCCTGTTCCAGTGCTTGCCACCCCTTTCAGTGAGGAATTTTTTTCTAATATCCAATCTAAACCTCCCTTGGCACAACTTGAGACCATTTCCTTTTGTTCTGTCACAGAACAACATACTTTGCTCTCCTAGACTTCTCACCTCCATCTTCCACCTCTCGACTCAGAACTGGTATATCTATCAGAGATAAACAGTTGATTTTCTTTTTTTAATTTTTGAGATTTCCATTTCAGAACATCTTTTATCAAACCACATTTACACTTAGCAGTAAGGAAGAATAGCCTTTCCAAGGTGGCAGAACTTCCTTGTTGGTTTCTCTGGAGAAAACTTGAATAAACAGGTTGGTGTGTTTTCTTTTCCTTCTTAGTTTCCAAGACAGTAGATGATTTGGTACGGTTGGTTTCATAGATTTATGCCCACTATTTATCATACAGTGGGCAGGGAAAAAGTGGATCAAGAATCACATGGATTTCTAGAGGTGCAATCAATATTCATATCCTGCATCAAAGCACATTTTCATTATGATACATACACATGGGTTGTAAAGTCACATGTAATTCTGGGGGATAATTCTTTTTAAAATAGTATTTTGATTGAATTTTTAGTTTTGGAATTGTCTCAGTTTCTACTCAAATATTTACTGAGACATAACAAAACTTTTAATTGTGACTTTTAAAGTATCACAACTGACCTCTGAAAAAAATGATCTCTGAACAAGGGGATTAACTAGGCAAAAAGCTGAGAAACATTTTCATTTCAGACCTCTGCTCTCCTCAGGCACTGTCTGTGTGAACCTCTTTACAGAAGCATTCAAATTTAGCAGATATCTGTCATTGGTTTCACAGTCTCCTGCAGAGGCACTCAGTGTTCTCTTTTCTTCTTTTGTAATCAATTAGGATGCTGTTGAATGACAGGAAATTCAAAAAGTATGGTTAATGCTGATAATGAAATAAACTGCCTGTCAACTCTGAACGCAACATATAAATAATTTTGACTGCCTTGAGAAAAAAAAAGCCCCACAGAAACCTCAGACAACCCAAAATAAATATATTTTGTGTATATAAAGCCCAAGTGCGTTGAAGGGCCAGTTTTGGGTTTTCCTGGGGCTGACTGGCAGCTTGAAATGTGCAGCATTTCTCAAGATGACCAGGATCATATCAAATTAAATTGAATTTCATTGCAGAACATGGTTTCAGGAGCTCACAGAAGCCTCTCACTAATATTCTGCCACTAAATTGAATGGCAACTTAGCTTTTATTCCCTTTTATACAATGAAAGAATTAATTTCACTCTGGTTACTATCAAGTATTTCTATCAAGAAGAAGCATAGTCCCACATATAACCCAAGAAATAAATATTTGGGGGAAGTATTTGGAATGAATGGATGTTACCAAGATTAAAGTATTAAAAAAATTAGTATGAAGAAAGGTTCATATGCAATTGTGAGATACTCTTTTACCACGTAGTATTTAAAATAGAACTAATTAAATCCAAGAGTGGGTTCATTATAGACAGAGAATAGGACAGGAATCTTATAAAAAGTGTGAACAAAAATTCTTTGATCATTTTTTGTTCCTAGTCACTGGTAAAATCCACTTTTGTTGAGGATGGTCATGTTTGCCCTGGTGGGATGTCCTGGGAAGGAGCGAACCTTTTCTTTCTGCTCTTGTAGGCAGCTCCTGTGCTGACTCAGAAAGCTGTGCCATGTCAGCGACTGCTCAGCTCTGTGCAATGCAATATTTAGCCAAAGGCCCACCTGGGCATCAGTCCCTCCATCAAGCTCCCCACCCAAGAGTGCCAGAGCTCTTTCTAGGGCAGAGGTTTTTGGGTATTCATTTTACAGAGATTAGCGTACATTGCTCCACAGAGTAGGATATTAGAATAATCTCTTCCTTTTATTTCACTGCCAGTCCTACTCTGTGATACTGCTAAGTCCTCAAGGACTCCTTTCTTATGTTTGAGTGCTTTGATTATTCAGGCTTTTGAAGGGCTCTTTGCCATGAGTGTGTCTTTGCTGAGCTGGGGACAGAAATGCAGGACCAGCCTTGGCCATCTCTGATTGCAGCACATTAAGGGGGCTTCTAGCCTTTCTGAGAAGAAAGGATCACATACAGAGTAAAAAATTGATAATTACAGAAGTGGCTACATATGAAACTCTGTTTTGTCTAAGACCATCTCTAAGACCATCAAGTAATCATTAATTTTTTTCAAGGGACTTTATCCTTCATTTTATCTGTATTTTATTAACTTGCACTTGAATAATTCCTATCCTCCCCTAAAAGTGCCTGCTTTTTCAGTGAGATCAGAATTCCTTCATTCCTCAGCTCTGTATAGGAAGTTGAAACTATCAATAAAGGCAGATGATAAAGGGCTAGAAAAAAGTGGTCCCACTGGAGCAAATGTTTCTTTATCTGACCACCTCCATGTCTTCCATAGTGTTGTTTCGTATTATAAGGAAATTAGGACCAGGGTGCTCAGTCTAAACACATTTTGGTGAGTTGTTGCAGTGTACATTTTGGGTTTTCCAATAATGCTGTTTGTTTTTGTTATTTGTTTATAATGGTTTGATCTGATACTCCCATCCCTAAACCCGCTGGTCTTTCCCTGGTGATAGATGTTGTCAATCACCTTGTAAAGATCTGGAAGATTCTGGTGAAGATGCTCTGTGATTTGGCAAGGTACTCACGTACCACCTTTCTTCATTGTTCTGTTAAATATCCCTGTTCTGGGTCACACACCACCCCCCATCCTCGATTGGTTCTAGGTTCTCCCCTGCTCAGGGTACGCCCCCGAGGTACTTCAGGTGAGAACAGAGGGCCAGAGCTCACTTTTGCATGTGGGCAGCTCCATGGGTGGAATAAAGCCTGGTGAAACTCACGTGAAGAGTCCACTCTTTCCTTCCACACCGTCAGCCACGCTCCAGCCTGAGGTTCAAACCCACTAAACCTTCCTTATATGCTGGTCAGAGAGCAAGCTAGCCGGTGAAGCAGCTCAGGACACCAACAGTGAGTCATTCTTTTCTCTGAGGAGTTGGCCTTGCCCAGTTCTCCTTTCTGACTCACTGTAGCTGTAAATGGTGGGGCATGTATTTTTTAAAGGGCACATACTGAAACATTCTTCAGAGCAAGTTCATTTGCTTTTGCTACTAATTTCTCTATAAAGTACATTTTGTTCTCTTGTAAACTCTGATTCCTGGCATTGGCAAGTTCTTAAAGGCTGGGCTGTAGTCACAGAAATGTTAGAAGTGTACAAGTAGTCCTTAAGTAACTCTTATTTATATAATTCTTTAATGTGTATGAAAATAGATTTTACTGACTATAAAAACTATAAACTTAGATATAGAGGAAAATCACATTTTTACCTGTGATTAAGTCAGAGGTGTCCACTGTTAATGGTATTGCACCATCAGGATTTAATGAAAACTTTTTAATTTGATGAATTGATCTTTTTTCAAGCTTTGTCCATTCTAATTATATCATCATGTGAAATTGGGATAAACTTTTGCTGTCTTGCTGCAGGCAGATAATATCTGAGGTGCTTTCTGTGTGACAAGATGACACTTGTTTGTCCCTGGAAAATGAGTGCCTCAGCTATAGGAGAAAATCTAGTAGATAAAGGCACTGAATTCTAGACATAGTGTCAGGTCACATAGATCACTATGTACCTTCCATGTTTTACTATGGTTATTCAACTAGCAAAGGAATAAAGCAAACCAGGGTCTTCTTTTTCTGTGCTTCTAGTTTAGGAACTTATAACTGCTCAGAAATTTTTCCTTTGGGGTGGTGTACCCTACACTTGCTCTGAACTCCTGAGTGATTTCTAATGAGCAAATTCAACCAAAAAAACTGAAAGCAATAGCTATTCTTTTAATCCTAAGAAAAAATGTTACAAGCCTTGGAAGCAAAGGAATGGTATATTTGTTACCTTTCACACATAAAGCCTGTGCTGAGGGTGTTTTCAGACATGACATTAGGCAGGCAAAGTTTGACTTGCAAATGGAGCATTAGGATCTAGACTTCATTGCTTGGACCTGACTCCAGTTCATAAAAGAATTGCAATATCATGTTAGTAGTATGTTGTAACTGGCTTTCCATGACCCTTTTCATGGATAGATCATCCTTTTCCTGTTTTATGGATAATAGCTCCAAAAGTGGAGGATTTTAGTCTATTCACCAGACCAGTTACAAAGCTCAGGTTTTCTAAATTCCAATTCAGTGCTCTGTATTCCACTTTGCTAGAGCTATGGCATTTAAGCTGAGTGCTTGTGTGTTCAGATAGCATTGGAAAAGTCTGAATTGGTCATGAAGTAGAAGTTTACACTTTATCAGCTGGTAAAGTGTTGCTTTCTTTTCCTGAACAAGGTTAGCATGTATCTGTAATGACAGCCCCTGAATCCGAAGCATGAGGCACTACATGCCATAGAGCTTGAGCACATAGGCAAATCAGACATTTCTGTGGAGAACAGATCAGGAAAACAGCTTGTTTTCTTAGATTCTGCATGGCCACCCACCTTAAACCACACAGAGAAGCTGCTAAATTTAGTTGATAAAGTTTATAGCAAAGAATTGCGAATCATTGCTTGCCCTCAGCTGAATGACACATGCTGTTGCAAAACAAAATTCAGACTGTGCCTAATACCACAAAGTTTGCAATAAAGAAGCAACTGTTTTAATTTTAAGCAATTTTCATCATGATATATGAGTAAAAGATACAATATTAATAAAGAAAAAGACAACATGATCAAGATTGAAGTTCTGCATGCTACAGCTGAAGATCATCTTTAGATAGTTTCTGCACTGACTGCCACATTTCCCTTTGAAAATGTGTGCATCTCTTTAGAAATGTATCAGATGTTGATCTGGGATTTCTAGCAATGTAAACCTGAATACGTTCTTCCAAAATATAATTTGAAGCTTCAGTATATGTCCCTTAAAATTTTTGCTGCAATACATATAGTGAAGCTATCAACAAATGAGCATTTTCCACTGAAAAATTCAGTAGGAGTCAGAGAAAACTCAGTACAACATGTTGTGAAAGATCTTGATTCAGACTAGCAGCATTTAATGTAGTTTTTAGTGTAACCATTTTATTCTGTCAATCACTACCCACGAGAGAGCTCAGCTTTATTTTGCTGGCGATCTTATTTTATTATTACGAATTTATGGCTTGGCTAAAAAAAAAGTATTAAACCAATCTCCATCTACAAGAGCTATTATTATTATTATTACTATTATTATTATTAATATTATTATTCACTATGTGTGTATACCACCTCTTATGTGTGACTCTCAAAGAATTATACAAGAGTAGGTATTTTTACTGAGCTGATTGGCAAGACATCAGGGATAATACTGACTTTGGAAGTCATTAAAAGGCTAGTTTTGTTTATGTGAATTTAAAAAAGTTTTGACACATTTAGATTAAAAAGTTTTACTGGATTTTTGTGCTGTTATTTGGAATCATATATCTACTTCAATTTCTTTCTTATCTTCTATTTAAAAACCCCAAGTGCAAAAATGATGGAGCAGAAATGTGGGAAATAAAATTGTCCCCTGTAGAATTTTGAAAATGTTGAAGGGCTTCTTCCCAACTTGAAATGTCACAATATTTTGTTAGGCAAAGTTCTGTTTTCCATCCAGGTCTAGTCTTTATTACACACTTGCAATTTCTGTTTTTCTCCAACAGCTGCCAAGCAGGGAAAGTTTTGAAAGGATATGACCAGCATGACAACACATGATGATAAAGCAGGACACCTCTTCAAAAGCCACTTCTCTGTGTGCCAGATCTGGCTATGGAAGTCAGGTCATGTTAGCCCACATTCTCTTCTAATGCACACACCTCCTATTTCTCAAAAGCTGAAATCACAGACTTGGAGGCGTGGCTGCCTACCCACCAGCCTGTCAGTGTCTGTCACAAATCAGCAACATGAAATTCTCTCTTTCTCAAAAGGCAACCAGCAGGTATTAACACCTATAAATTACTAGGCAACACCACAGACTGTTTTTTAATAAATACCAAGCAGGCATCAAACTGCTCTGAGATTGTTGGGCTAATTTTTTGAGATAAGTATAATGTATATTGTACTGTGTAAATGACATATACACTGTCATAAACAGTGTTTTTTCCACACTGTGTATAGAGTGTATATGTAATGAATATGCTTATTCTGTACTAATTATATGCATCCCAGATTCATGGAAAGTGATGCATCCCAAAATACAAGAAATCAGGCAAGAACACCAGGACTTCTGTGTGCATGAACAGGGAGCTCCTTGACAAAGTCAAACACAGAATGAAACCCTACAGAGCAGGGAAGCAAGAACAGGCAGCCTGGGAGGAACACAGGGAGATTGTCTGAGCAGACAGGGATAAGGTTAGGAAAAATAAAACCCTGGGCAGGATCCCTCAGAGGTCATTATTGAGACCGATACTGTTTAACATCTTTGTTGGTGACATGGATTGAGATTGAGCACACCCTCAGCAAGTTTGCTGATGCCACCAAGCTGTGTGCTACAGTTAATATGCTGGAGAGAAGGGATGCTATCCAGAGGAACCTTGACAGGCTTGAGAAATGGATTCATGCAAACCTCAGGAAGTTCAACAAGGCCAAATGCAAAGTCCTGCACTTGGAGTGGGACAGTCCCAAGCACAAGTACAGGCTAGATGGAGAGTGGATTTAGAGCAGCCCTGAGGAG
>VXBB01024231.1:71043-83184 GCA_013399915.1 Illadopsis cleaveri | reverse complement strand
ATCCTGGGCTGCATCCAAAGCAGTGTTGCCAGCAGAGCGAGGGAGAGGATTCTGCCCCACTGCTCTGGTCTCGTGAGACCCCACCTGGAGTGTTCAGTCCAGAGGTCCCCAGCATAAGGAGAATGTGGACCTCTTGGAGTGAGTCAAGAAAAAGTCCATGAAGATGATCAGAGTGCTGGAGCACCTCTCCTGTGAAGACAGGCTGAGAGAGCCAGGGTTGTTCAGGCTGGAGAAGAGAGGCAGCCTTCCAGTATCTAAAGGGGACCTACAGCAGAACTGGAGAGGGTATATAGTGATAGAACAAGGGAAATGTCTTTAAACTGACAGAGGGTAGGTTTAGACTAGGTATTGGGAAGAAATTCTTTACTGTAAGAGAGGTGAGGCACTTCTCTGAACAGGTTGCCCAGAGAAGTTGTGTCTGTCCCATCCCTGGCAATGTTGAAGGCCAGGTTGGATGGGTCTTTGAGCAGCCTGGTCTAGTGAAAGGCGTCTCTGCTCATGGCAGAGAGATTGGAGCTAGAGGATCTTTAAGGACCCTTTCAACTGAAAATATTCTGTGAGTCCATGATTCTATGGAAAGTATTTTGTGTTGGTAAACAGTCAAAGAAAGAATGTTAGCACCTCTGAATGGCAAGCAGCAGGCTGGGGCTCAGTCCTCCCTTCTGCCATGTATGTTCCATGTCTCCCTGGGTACATGTAAAGTGTAACCCTATCCTTATGCATGCCAGTAAAGAAACGCTGCTGCCATTCACCAGTGTAACATCATAATCTTGTGCCTCGACTGCACAATGTGAAATGGGTGTTCTGAATTTTCCTTTTCCCTGCCAATTTTTTTGTCTTGTCTGTTTAGCCCTTAAGTTTGTTGCTTTCTGAAACAAAGGTGATGTTTTATTATGTGCATGTTTGTACTGCACAGCAAGGACATGCATCTGAGTTGGAGCTGAAGAAATAAATAGCGTAATATAAATAAAATCCAGCATCAGCTGATGCATCAAAGGCAGATAAATAAAATGAACAAAAGACAAACATGTAGGCTTGGAAACAGTGCCTTAGATCAACCTTTTGCTTTAGACTGGGGATGGTTTTTTGTGATACAGAACCATTTCTTTATTACCTTTTGAAGCGAGCAATAAGTTTTCAGCTTTGTTTCTGTTCTGTTTGGAGATTAATGAGGCATTCCACCCTTGCATGAATATTTTTACTTTGTTGGGCTAAACTTTTGTTTGCCTGATCATTTCAACTGACCAAACTAAATTAGCTACTCTGAGAATACACTCATAGCAAAGCATCTTTGTATGGTTTATCTAATAAAAGTTTAATGCAGTGTATAATTAGAAAAGGTTGAGTGCTTCCATTAATTCAGTGTTTTCCCACTCGTTTATTCTGATAAACCCAATATTTTGCTGATAGGATGAATATAGGCTCAATTAAAGGTGTATGCAAGTATGTATTTATCATTGTACCCCAAAAACAACATCCCACAGGAAGGGAAACAAAGCAGGAGTTTTCATGAGGTTCAGCTGGCTTTTGCTGTCCTCTCAGAGCTTTAGGGATGATGGAGCACTCTGTGGGAATGTTAAAGTGAGGGAATCCTACTTATGTGGTTAATGGTGTTGAGTGATGTGCAGATCAGTAAGATGTCCCTGAGGAATTGGTGCCTCTCTGTTTCTGCTGCAGATCTCTTCCCCTAAGAGCATAGCCTGGGCAGAAGCCATGATGTTGCCATAGTTGTGTAGCAGCAGCAGTAGGACAAAAATATGTAAGAGTTAATCCTGCTTGAAGCATCATTAATTCCTAATGGGGGTTGTGGAAAATAATACTGTAGAGATGCTCTCTTGCTTGAAATTCCATGCAGTCTAATCCTTTAGAGTACTTACAATAGTAGTGATGGAAAACTATGCGTGGATCTGTTTTTTTGTCTTCTACTTTGCTCTCTGTTTATCTCTTTTTATTGAAAAGTTGGCTAAAATTAGGTTTTCACAGGAATTTTTAAAAAGATTTATCCTTAGAATTATGACCTCAGGATCCTGAATATTATGTATATTTCTCCTCAACTTTGTGATTATAAAAGCTTCCAATAAATGTTAGAGAGTAATTTTTTACTGAAATAATTTTAATACAGTTTCCAAACAGCACTGTTATGTTCAGAAAAAAGCTACTGTGGAGCAAATCAGTCTGTAAATGTGTCTGTCTTACAACACTCCCACCTCCCTTTTTTATTGCCAATTTCAATGCAAGATTTCACTAGAATGCATACATTTCCATATTTTAGTACACAAAAATACAAGGTGTCTTTAACACAGACACCTTTGATCATCTCAGGGAAATGATTTCATAGCCTTTGTTGGGTGGCCTCATAATGTATATGCGAGGATTCTTGACTCTTCTGAACACAAGAGAACAGAAGCATTTTACCTCTCCTTAAAATGCTTCAGAGTCCTTGGCAAAATAACACTTCAGTGATTCCTGAGCTGGTAAATTGGCTGCTGCAGCAGTTTCTGGCAAGGTCAGCACTGCAGTGTGTTGTAAGTAATGGAAGGCAGCTCTTACAGTGAGTGTGTCTCCTTCTGCCTTAGAACTATTCCCCTCTTGTTGCTTGTACATGGGGGTGGGGGTGTGTGCATGCACTTGCATGGGGAGCTTTTCCTTCATACTTTCAGTAGCTCATCACTGGACTATGAATGTGTGGAAGTTAAAAGGCTTTGTATCTTTAGTAAAAATTCCTGATAAGCAGACACTAAACATATGGTCAAATTGTTTCTTAGCTCCTTAGTGCTTTCAAAGATGCCTGTCCTGCTGTCCTGCTCTCTTCCCTATGCTACTCTGTGCACAGACAGAAGGACAAAAGATACACAATTGACATTAATTCTCTTTAAAAATATTTCCTATTTTTGCTGGAAACAGTAACTATATTGCAATATTGCTGCAACAGTATAATCCTGTTCCTTAGACATGCACCTAGATTTTCTGAAGGGCCAGGGAAAGATGGATGAAGGCAAAATAGTCAATTGTCTTCCTAAGAAAACAGTTAGCAACATTTTCCTAGAAGTGGAACTTTAACCCATAGCCAGACGCCCCAACAGCTGGATGTGTCTGTGGACCAGAAACATCTAGCTGTTTGTGAGCTTATTTCAGTACTTTCTGTTTGTTGCAGAGCATCCAGCATGTAGGCTGTAATAATCTCTGCCATAATGCCACTGATATTCTTCAGGGATCTCAGGAATGGATTTGGCTCCACTGCTTGTTGGCCTTTTGTATTCTGTGAAAAAGATTTTCCATTGTCCGTTTTTGAAAACAGTTGTGTCTTTCCGTAGACAGCTGTACTGAGTCCAAAGGAGTGGCAACAGATGCCTCATCATCCACTCTAATTAAAAAGTTTTAAGAGGGAAGGAAATCCTGCCATGGTGCCTGAGTCACCAAGCTAACACAAGAGACCAGAATCTTTTTCCCATTGAATACTGAATTAATACATCCTGATATAATTATTTTATCACTTTTTCTGACATTAGGAATGTGGAAAATTTTTTCTGGGTTCCTACTTGTATGGTAATGGTTGTCTTTTACTGAAATTTTGGATAGAACTTGGAGCTACTCCTGTGATTTTTCAACAATTTATCTGAGGCAAATTTTGTGCCACAGGTTCCACAGTTTTGTTCTTTTTGATTTTGTTTACTTCACCATGGTCTTCACTGTGAGCTGCAGAGGAATCTCTGCTCAGATACCTGGAGCCCCTCCTCCCCCTCCTTCTTCACTGACCTTGGTGTTTGCAGAGTTGTTCTTCTCATATTCTCACTCTACACTTCACGGGATGGAAAATTACAACTGCACCACAACCTTTGTTTTGATTTCTTCTTAAATATGTTATCACAGAGACATTACCACCATTTCTAATTGGCCTAGTTTTGGCCAGCAACATGTCTGTCTTTGGAACCACCAGGGATTGGCTCTTCCAGACACGGTGGAAGTTTCCAGCAGCTTCTCACAGATTCCACCTCTCCCACCACTACCAAAAACTTGGCCAGGGTAACCCAATTTAAAAAAAAAAATAAAATTGGAAAGGAACACAAAGTAAAAATCCCCTAAATTCCTAAAGCTCTATTTACCATAATTATGAAGAAAAACTTAAAAATATGTCCTGTGCTTGGTTATACAATGTTATTCAAGAATGACTATTTCTGAGTAACTCCATATGTGGGTATCCTTGTTCCATAATTAGCATGACTCTCACTTTTGGCTTAACTCCTTTTCAAAGTGCATTAAGTTGAGCAAGACCATATCCATTTGGTAAAGGAACTGAAATGTAAAATAAGCCTCCTGAAAAATGCCTTCCTGTATTAGTGTAGTAAGTTTACAGGGTGCTTTGAACACAGAAGATGGGAAAGATCATACCAAGCTCACTGTGAGCCCAAAGTGGTGACATTATTATCATGGTTGCCCTATCAAGCTAGTAATGAGCTACATAGTTATATTTTATGATAAAAATCTACAAATAAGCAACATAGACCATAAAGTTGAGAAATGCTTTAAACTGAAACATGTAGTGAGTCATCAACAAGGACAAAGGAAGAATTCTAGCCCTTGCTGGTAGAAAGGACTGTATAATGGGTTGACCCTACCTGGATGGCTCTGTCACTCCTCTCCTCTGCTGGACAGGGAAGAGAAAATATGATGAAAGTCTTCTGGGTCGAGATAAGGAAAGGGAGAGATCTCAGCAATTACCAGATCTCTGGGTCAAAGCAGAGTCACATTGGGGAAATTAATTTACTTCATTGGCAATCAAATCATAGTAGAGCAATAAGAAAGAAACCCAAATCTTCAAAAACCTTGCTGCCACTCATTCTTGCATTCCAGGCTCAGCTTCACTTCCAATTTTCTCTACCTCCACCCTACCAGCAGTGCAGATGGATGGGCAGTGGGGACTGTGGTCAGTTCATTTTCTCTGCTACTCCTGCCGGGAGCCAACAGTCTCTCCACGGCATCACAGCCTCCTTTGGGCATCCACCTGCTCCAGCATGGGTCCTCCATGGGCTACAGGGGCAGAGCTGCCTCACCATGGGCTGCACCATGGGCTGCACCATGGGCTGCAAGAGAATCTCTGCTCTGGCACCTGGACCACCTCCTCCCCCTCCTTTTCCACTGACCTCAGCGTCTGCAGGGCTGTTGCTCTCACATCTTCTCTGTCCCCTCTCTGGCTAAAATTGCACAGTAATTTTCCCCCTTAAATTTGTTGTCCCAGAGGCACTACCACCAGCACTGATGAGCTCAACCTTGGCCAGCACTGGGCCCATCTTGGAGTTGGCTGGCCTTGGCTCTATTGGACACAGCAGACATTTCCAGCAGCTTCTTGCAGAAAGCCACCCCTGGAGCCCCCCTGCTATCAAAATCTTGCCATGTAACCCAATACATGCTGTAACGTTTAGGCATCAAGCATAGGACATGATACCTGGTCTAGCAAACAGGCATTTTTCCACTCCAAGGGAGTCACACAGTGCTTATTTAACAAAGAGGAAATGGTCAACTGATATTGGGGATAAGGTAGAAAAAATATGGCTTATGACCACCTGCTGGATTTTATATGGGAGGTGGTTTATAGAGGGTATCATCCTCCAGCATGATAAGACACTTTTTAATGATTGTTACCCAAGATATCTGTGTCTGTAAATGAGGGAACCCTTTGCAAGAAAAATCTGCAAACTATTCAACTGTACAATGAAAAAAGAGGTATAGGTAGAAAGATGCTTTTAATGTGCATCTTTAACTTCTTTTGTGCTGAAGAGTGATTCTGAAATAGCTGTGTAATGAGGAGACATTGCACACCCAGAACAGTGGTGCCTCTAAAGCCATCACACCTATAGGCCAGCACATCAGAGATGTTGCAGCGAGTGCCTGTGTGTTTTGCAGTGTATCCAAAGCACAGCGGGTTGAGAGCATGGTTTACTGGTGTCCAGAGAAGAAGGAGGGTTTTCTGGTGATGGATTAGAGTTGATGGCAGAACTCATTGACAATCAGAAAAATACTGGAGAGCACTTTTGGACCCTGGCTGGCCCAAGGGGAGTTCACTACAGTCAGCAACTGCTGTCGGCTGGCACAAACTGCAATTTCAGCACCTCTTGTTTGCCAGAGCTGTAAAAAATATAAGCATCACCAGGCACAAAATACAGACTCCACACCCCAGTATGCAGGCCTCACGAGAGTGGTTGTAGGGAAACGCTTAACCCTCAACACACAGAGACATTCAATCACATGTAATGCAGAGAAATTCAATCAACCTCAGTGACTTTATCAAGACTTTGGAGACTCTGGTGGTTTTCATGGTTTAAAGCAATTTTCTGCTGAAGCGTTGAAAATAATTAGAGGAACTTTTGAGGAAATAACACAGTGAAAAAACATTTTGTGGGACTCTGTACTTCCTCTTAATGCATTAAACAGAGAAGAAGTAAACATTGCTTAGAAGTGAGGAGTTTCATACAGAAGGAGGTTTTATTTTTGTGTCAGTTTGTTCCTCTTTAGCATATGTGAATTGCTTACCTTTTACTACTTTCTTTCTGTTGCCTGGAAACATTTAGTAAGTTATTAGTGACAGAGCATTAACTGACTTAAGATTCAACTCGAATGAGCTCTAACACAAAAGCTTATCGTCTGTGTTTTCAAAATATCCCAGCAATATCAAATTAAAGGGCTTTGATCAACTAGAAATTAATTTCATCAGGATAACAGTATTGAATGTACTTTTACAGTAATATCAACTTCTTGTTCTTGACCTTGTATGCCTTGCTGAACCAAAATTTCTCACCAAAATCATTATCTCTTTCTCTGAGAAGCAGACTGATGACGTTGCATGCACTACTAGCCATTAATGCAATACGCTCTTTCAACTTTCAAATTTCTTTCCTGATTTTAATTTCAGAAAGCTGAGAAAGCTGCTATGTGATACCAGCACTTTAACTCTGCAAGGTTGTGAACACCTCCTTGAGTTATGCTGTTAACTCCCTTTAAGGTTTATGAAGGTGTTTGACCAGCACTGGTATTTCTGCTATACTTACACTATAAGAAGCATAGCAGACCATGGTGCACCTTCACACTGAGATAATCCTGTGTGAACTTGCACCATGTCAGGCACATCTGCAAAGACTTCGCATCCAGCATTCTAGAGTAAATATCGCAGCAGCACTTATAAATGCCTGGTCCAACATGTGGGACTCTCCAAGAGGTATTCCTAAGTCAAAAGCATGATAATTAAAATGACTTGAGTATATGAAATTATTTCCAGGAGAATTCATGTTAGTGACCAGTTAAATGTAAATGTAAATGTACCTGTAAATGTTTTACTTGTGGGACTGTTTGAAACATATTGATATCTCACCTCAAAATATACACCACTGCTCGTAGGTGAAAGAATATTAAAAGGTTCACAATATCACAGAATCCACACTATTTAGTTTTAAGTTGTTTTGTTTTACAATATTTAGTGCTTGATGTCCCAACTATATTGTAACTCATAAACTTTCACTACTTCTTCTCTAATGGTGTTTCTCTAACTAAATGAGCTACCAGAATGAGCTTCCCAAAGTTCAAGTTGAACAAGCAGAATATCCAACAGTTCTGATAGATGTTAATTGGTTGAGATGGAAAGTGGTGCTGAGAACTGTCTGACATTTAATTTTAAACACAGTTGCATGTGTATTTCATATCTCAGTTCATCTGAGAACCCACACTTTCTGAGCATAATCATATACATAGACTGTACCTGGTTTTGAATTTACAGGAAAATCTTGGAAAAAACAGAAAGGCCACATGCAGTAATGGGGAACAAAGAGGCAATAGCAGGGAAAAGACTGATGGCAATTATTGGGAAAGAGCCTGCATCCTGCACAATGGTACTATTCATATATTTAAATCACGTGCTCATGTGTTTTTCTGGATCTGGTCTAACTGCACAACCGGATTTCTTTCAAGCCACAAGTAAGTACAAGGAAAAAACAGAATACAAGCATAGATTTTTTTGGTGGAGGATGTAGTTCAGGCCCACAAAGAGAAAGTCATGGACTGTAAAGGAAAGCTGCAAAAGACCTGGAAAAGAGAGGAGAGCAGAATGCCACTTTGCACAATAGTAGTTTAGTGTTAGTATTCAAAACTGAATATGCTTAGTTGGTGAGTTTGAAGGTTCATTTTATGCCTTCTGTTAATCTTTGGTTTTATTCTAAGAGAAGGGAACTAGATGTGGACTAAAGTCATTCTGAGGTGAAGAGCAATGCTATACTTTGGTCTCTGAGAAGGATGCCTACTGTTTCAGTAAAAAAGCTTTTGTAAGAGTGCATTATGAAATCCTGAATTGGTATTGGATGGTGACTGTGAAAGATATCAAGGGTGTGGAGTGTGGTAACACATTACTGAATATCCTGAGTGCTGTGCAGTGCAGAGCTAAAATGCACGTGGATCACAGCAGATCTCCATGAGATTTGAACAGTGTTAATATGCAGAGGGCAGAATACAGCCTGTTCATCTGCTGGATCAGAGATCCTGCTACCTTGCTTAATCTGTTCTTTTGTCAGATAGCCAGCTGGCAGTCTAAACTCTGAGCCATATATATTCTTATTTTTAGTGTTTGTGTGTTGCATAATAAAAGTATGAGAAGTGTGGAAATGAAATTGCAGCTTGGTCATCTTCATTTTGAAGCAGATCATTTGAGTGGAAAATCAGTGGCTACTCTACAGCCTGTGTATTTTCCTCTACACATATATGCACAGAAATAGAAAAAGTTTCTATTAATTGATGATGATACATTAATGTCATCTAAAGATGTGGTGAAACAGGAAGATAATTGGATTAATGAGTAAAATACAGTATTTAAGCCCTAAGATTTAACAAATATGACATGGTGCCTTACCTAATGAGTGTAAGTGGAATCTCTCATGAGATTGGAGAACACAGTACTTTGTACTGCATAATCTTCCATTCCCATCCCAACCACACAGCCATAATCATAAGTCATTCATGACAAAAATCAATGATCTTAGTTTTCCTGAAAGCTTCTGTTCACTGTTCCTAGGAACTGTTTTTTATCTTTTCTCAAGAGGGTATTTAGAATTTAAGCTCCCTCTCTCTACTTGTTTATGTACAGTGCTGTTCATCTGCCAAATGACCATGGTGCCAAGTTCCTGCTTGGCATTTATGGAACATTTTCCTTTCAGCCCCTTGAGAATACATGCTTTGACCTTTCCAAAGCCAGCAAATTGTCAACACTTATGAAGTGGCATGGCCTAGACTGAAGTGGACAGAAAGGTAATTGGCATCTCTCTCATTTTTTTTGTGGCTACGGCATGACACAAACTACAGAGTTATTACAGCTTTTGAAAGAAAAAACTTGAGGGGAGACTTCTCTTTTTATGATTCTGTATTT
Source organism: Illadopsis cleaveri (assembly GCA_013399915.1). NCBI lineage: Eukaryota > Metazoa > Chordata > Aves > Passeriformes > Timaliidae > Illadopsis > Illadopsis cleaveri. The sequence continues at coordinate 73,784 of VXBB01024231.1, read as the reverse complement.
CAATAAAATTTCTCTAATTGCATGGGTAGAGGAATAATATTTTGGAGTACATATTATATCCTATAGCAGACTGTTATAAGAAAAGGAAAAATGTGCATCAGCAGGCCAGGCTGGTGAAAGATTGTGTAATTTTGCCCCAGTAAAATTGGCTTTTCACAATCCATTATATGATAAGTCAATATAAAGTCAACAGACCTCATTTACAAAATGGTAATCCCTACTGTAGTCACTTTCCAAACAAGGTACCTGATCAAAAGCATTTGCTATCAATTCTGCTAACTGACAGTTTCTTAAAACCTTTTATTGTGTTACCTGGAGGCAAGCTGAGGACAACCACCATCAGTGAGAAAATACTGATTTTGCTAGGATATCCTGTCTTTGTTCTGCAAATAGTGAATAAGAGTTTATGTCATGGTGAGAAGAAAATGTTGTGATTAAGTCTGGAATCTGTGTGCTCTTAACCTTTCAGTACTCAGTTTTTACATTAAATGAAAAAATATAGAACACTCTGTTAAAACACAGCAATAGGTCATGTTGTACTTTGTTAATCTGGCCAGCATTCTTCCATTACAGAATGAGAAGATGAATAAACATAGAGGGCTTAACCAGACAGAGACTTTAAATCTATTAATTCATCTTAACATGCCTAGCTTTTGCACATCCTCCTTTGGAACAGAATAGTCAGTCTGTTAGGTCTCTGAGGACCAGCTTTTACATACATGTGTGCTGGCAAGTGAATCCCATGCCTTCTTGTAAACTAGTAATAGGGAGAGACAGGGCAAGAGCCACAGCAAACATCTATTAGGATTAGACAGCCTTGTAGCTGCCCAATAAGAAGTGAAAACTGGTTGGTCAGAGCTAGAATAGGTAGGACAAGGAGCTGTTGCTGAGCTGCCAAAGTGTGACATATTTCTTTAGAGTAGAGAGGATAGGGACAGGGAGATGATTTTGCTGGAGGTGTTTTCCGGTAATAAGCGTGGGATGGTCATCTTAATTCTATGTCTATTGGACTGTCCTAGGCTGCCTCCAGCTCACTCCTACCCTCCTGTTCTTGCCTGCACCAGTTTTGTCCAGATGCACAGCATCACAGTCCTTTTCCACTTGAATGCTGGCAGGCCTGTGGGAGAGTCTTTATCTGGTACACTACAAAGGTAAGCTCACACTTGCCAGTACAGCTCTTTCCTTGTGCATTCACACAGCCTTCAGCAGTTGCCTCACTGAAGAGCCCATGTTCAGTCCCCCTTGAGGAACAACTATAATGTGGTGATAGCAGATAAAAATAGCGTGGGTACTTTGGTCATAACATCAAGCCAGAAGGAAAGAAGGGTTCTCATGCAAGGGTCTGACTCCACCATCACAGCACAGAGTCTTTGGTGATGCTCCCAGTGTCCGTCTCTAGTCAGGAAAAGTGCTTGAGTTTCAGATGCAGCACAATCACCTGAGCAGTCTGGGAATTTCATCTTGCAACACTGTCCATAGTCTCCTGGATGCTGCTAATTTACATGATCCACAATAACGTTTGCCTCCTTACAATATCATGGATTACCCTGAGAAGTGTCTGTAGCTACTATCTGACAACTGACAGCTGCCTGTTGGGATGAGCTTCTGTGCTGCAGTGACCTCCTCTCTTGGGTGATATTTTAGTTCCTGCATCAATTTTAAAAGGTCCCAAATAATTTCCTACAGTTTTGGGGCTTTTTTTTTTCACTGAAAAACATGTGAAATGTTAAGTCCTTCAGAGGCTTTTATTCCCTGCTGAGAAGAGATGGTTTTTTCTGAAACTTTTTTTCCAGAATTGGTGCAGAGTAGGAACATAGTTCTCAGTGGTGGAGTATTGTATAACATTTGGCTAATGCTCTGGGGCTATTTCTGGTAACTGCAACAGGAGTTACAGTGTCAGGGTAGGTCTATTATATGTTCCGATAAAATAACTAGTAGCCTGATGCAGTCTACATGAATAACGGAGATTTGGGTCCTTTCACCTCATTTAGGGCACATATATTAAAGAATGAGCTCTGTGCTTAAGAGAGATTACATGGGGATTATGAAATGTAGAAACTGTAGTTGCAAAAAGCAGTTTTATTCAGAAGCAGATTACTGTCATTTTACTGCATGCTTATGAAAACTGGAGTTTCTAGTTAAACCCAGACTCCATTAGCCTATGTAGAAATACAGCATTTCAGTTAAAAAAAAGTGGAAAAGCATTTATCAATTCATTTGAAATTCATATAATTTACATAGTGTCCTGAAGCTGTCTGCAGTCTCTTCAGAAATACCAACCTTGAGAGGCCCTTGCACTTAGCCAGTTATCTGATGAATAAGATAAACCAATCAAGGTAGTGGATAACTGATGTATGGAGGATGCAAATGTGCTATTCCATCCATAATGGGAAAAGAAATGTCTTAAGACAGAGGTATATAATATATTACTTTTTTCAAATGAACACACAGAAGAACATCGCATGCCCACAGGCTCACGAATGATGACATTTATTCCACTCATATCTTGGGAATTATGCATTTACGAGTTCTCTTGATGCTGTTCAGCAAAAAAATCTGCTGCATTCTATTGATTAGTTTATCCTGCACCAAGTTGGGAGTAGTTAATTGTAGATTTGCATAATTAAAATTTAATTATACAGATAGGTGTGAGCAATCCTGCCCCAAAACAGGCAACTGAAAAAAATCACTAGAATCTTCTGATTTATTTTAAAATGTGAAGAATTTTAGGGCAAGCAAAA
>VXBB01024231.1:53764-70991 GCA_013399915.1 Illadopsis cleaveri | reverse complement strand
AAAAAAAAAAAAAAAAAAAAAAAATCCAAGCAGTAAAACAAAACACAAAATAAGATTTTGGACTGGGAAAATGAAACAAGAAGATAAATCTTCAATGGAATATTGATTTCTTTTTTGATCTCACAAAAGGAGATTACATAGGGCAGAGAATATTTAACCAAGAAGACAGCAGAAAAGAAATGCACATCCACTAAACTAGTAAAGAAGCCGCAATGACCTAGGCAGAAGCATAAAAAGGACTGAAAATATCTTGATCTGATAAAAGGCATTCTAAGAGAAGGACCGGGAAATATGTTTCATAGTTTTGTGATAATTTATTTTGATATTGGGAGTGAAAATGCCATTGTTTTTAGGAATTTCCTTTTTCTTCACCTGAGTATGTTTTGTAAAACAAGTTAGAATTTAATATACTTGGAAGATAAATCACCCCTAGGTGTTTTCAGTGAGCAAAAAAATTTTTCAACTTAATCTTCTTAAATTTCTCTCTATTTTTTACTGCCTTTTCCTGAGGCTGTTTACCCTGCACATATTAGAGAGAAGGCTAACAAAGCATTTTAAATAGGCAAGATCTAAGCGTGTCTCCTTAGAAGGCAGCTTCTTTTTCTGGCTTTTTTTTTTTTAATTATTATTTTTATTCTCTTTTCTGACTAAGGTAGTGTTCATCAGCAGAAAGGAGTTAAACGATACCCAAACAACACAGGAGCTGTCTGTCAATCAGGGCTAATCTTGAGGCAGAAGCAACAAGATGCTTCATAAAGAGGGAAGTCTTTCTGGCATTTAATTTGCTTCTCTGTATTTATCAATTGAGAATGACTGGGCCTGAATTGTTAATAAATACAAACAGTTTATTGTGTGGTAAAATCAAAACCTATACAAAAGAGGGCAAATATATTTCAGAAGGTCCAGTTTCTGCATCTTCAACATGAGATCTCAAACTCTGTGGTTCCACAACAGGACAGGGTGGTAGTCTGTGAATGGCATTTAATACAAAGCTAAATAGTCCTGGAAATAATTTTTAAAATGGTAGATAAGGGAGAAAAGGCTCTTTTTGATAACTCTGGTACTATTGTCCTGCCTAAGGTCCTTAGCCACATAGGAAAGGCTCTGGTTAGAGTAGATGTAACAGGAATCTGTTCTCAAAATAGAAACTGGCTATAGAATGGCAAAATTATTTTATAGTGATGCTGAATTTCTACTCAATCATAAGCAAGGTTTTACATGTATTCTTTATGCTATACAAGTCTGGCTTTTCTTTTCTCATATTTGCCTTGTCTTGTGGTATGAAATAGCTCCTCATAACATAACTTGAGTGTCCTAAGTCTGCCACATTTATCATTTGCTGCCATACATTCTGATATTGACGAAGAAATTGGTAACTTAGCTTCAGTTTACATTACTGTTTTTGCCCAATTTACAGACTTACACATGATACCATAGACTCACAAGTCAGCCTTTACTGGAAGAGTAAAATGACTCAGTTTGGGCCTGGGAGCCAGAGAACTAAATATAGTACACAGCATTACAGCCTGGTACAGCTGGGGGAAAAAAATCCACTCGGGAATTTAAAAAAGGTCAGTTTGGAACAGAGGTTCCTGGGGTGCAGAAACACTTGCACTGACAACTAACTTCATTTTGTTCTTATTTGAGAAGTGGTTCAGCAGAGCTACTGGAGACAGAAGAAAGTATAGGAAGGTAAGACAGGGAGCGAAAATAATGGACATAGAATAGGTTTGAGCTGGTTATTCCAAAAATTAGTGCAGGATGTAAGCTGTCAAGTATCCATTTCTATGGGAAAGTGGTGGTGTGGCACAGTAAGTATCTTGTTGAATGTGTACAAACTCAGCATACTCTGTGCAAATTCTTTATTGAAACAATGATCAATGTACAAGCTACATCACATTTCATTTTGCCACTTCAGCATGAACTTTTCTCTTTGTGGTTTACGGCCGTGAGCTATAAAATCATAACAGTTATTTAAATCAAAATACAGCAACTGCTTCTCAAAAGAACACATTCATATTTGTCTTACATTTCTTGTAAAATCAAAAAGGATTTCATAATAAATGAAATATAATTTACTTTAGTGCAAGCATTTTCTTTGCATCTAAGAAGCTTTCAATTGTCCCACTAAATATGGCATACTTAAGAGGCCAACTCTTAAAATAGCATGCTGCCAAGATATCCCATGAGAACTTTGAAAAACTGACACTGTTAACACTTTCTAGAATTAGTTAATCTGACCAAACTGAAAGTCAGAAAGCCCTGGTTATATGTTACAGTACTTTTGTCAAAAGGTAACTGCAAATCAAGGAACTGACATAGTATCTACATTAGAAGAAAACAGGCACTGATTTAAAAAAATCAACATCTGCTCGTATATGCCATTTTGCAAGTCCTATGATTATACAGTAATTTTTAAGGACAGGAGTGTACTTCTGTGCCTTACCAAGTACCAACAAACCTGCACAAAAATGCTGGTCTGTGGGTTCTTTTGATTTTTTTTATATGACAGACAAAAAAACCCTGAAGTGTAGGTCTCATCACAAACATACTCAAATCAGAGAACAAAAAAGGATCAGCAGTAAACAAATGCTGCTCAAAAAGAAAATGTTGAGAAAATAGTGAATACTATGTTTAAGTGGTCTGATTAATATGGTCTTACATTTACCAAAAAAACAGTAAGTGTAAAATTCAAATCCAACACTGATTTCTTCTGCTGCAGAAATCTAGTCATCTTTCATGAAGTTTGGCAAAAATATTTGAAAATGGTGTAAATATATTGTGGAAATTTCTTTTCCTTATTAGGCCTGGCTTGGTGTTCCTTTGCTTTTAGAATGCAATTTCAGTTGGACTGGATTTTCCAGATTCTGAGTGTTTTAAGAACCATTAGTGTTTGGTGGTACAATAAATAGAAAAATGTAACGAAAAGTGTGCATAGTCCAATGACAGGAACAGATTAATGCCCCTGAAGTGCTTAAGGTGCATGAAAATATATAACAATGCAAACATTAATGTTTTCTTAGAGCCATTATTAATTTTATGTTTGTTAATTGTGGTTTTGGACCATAAAGTAGCCATTTGCTAAGAAATACTGCAAGACACAATTGCATACTTTATAATAGCAGAGCCAGAAAGTTTGGAATAGGAAAGACAGGTTTGGGTCTTGCTTCCCATCTGTCTTCCACAAAGGAAGTTCCCGAAAGCATAAGAAAAGCTTTAGGCTTAGAAGTGTCATATAATGGATGCATAAGACACTGAGCAGCAGACACAAAACCACCAAAAAAACCACATAAACCAGAACCATTGGTTCTGTATAAAATCTGTATTTTCTTCATCTACATTGCTGTTTAGTTTTTATTCCAATAATAACACAAAGCTAAATGTCCAGACTGGTTGGAGCAGTTCTACCTGTGAACTCTCAGCTCTGAGTGACTCTAGCTCTAGAAAATTCAGGGTTCCCTTTGACACAGGAATCCAGCATTCCGTGCATTGCATGTATCTAATCCAAATACCTGCTGCGTGTATGTGGTTTGTAATGTGCATTTGTGTGTACTTCAAGCATGCCCTTTGTGGGCAACCTCTAGGGAAAAACATCATTTGTATCTTCAAGGAAGTTTACACAGCGATAGTGAAGAAATCTATGAGGATTGTTTGCTCTCAAATGTTTCTCAATAAATAAATAATAAAGAGGCTGGAGGACAGCCTGAGAGAAGCAGTCAGGGTCAGAACACCATAGAAATACATGAAGGGGTCAGATCTCTATTGTAAAAACTTCATAGTTTAAAAAGGTTAAAATTAAAATACTGTAATAAATATTTTTATGACTTTAAAAAAAATTTTAAGTGTAATTTAAATGTTATTCTTATGTTTTCAAGGAGAACATCCTTGCTTGTCTGTGCAATCTTAGTTGGGCACCAGGAAGGTAACTTTAGAACGCATGGGCATTGTTTGTAAATGCTGGACAGGCAGAAACATCAGTGTATCTCTTCTCAGGAGTTTAAAGTGAATTAAAGGAGTTTCGTGCAAGTTCCTGCTTTTGTTTCTGCCCTTGTCCTTTTTCATATCAGAAGCAAATCAAGTAACTTGAAAAAATGATGTGAACACTAAACAGAAAAGTCCTTTGGATTCAGACAGAAGTTACCAATTTGCATCACACTATTGTAAATCACACTGGTCAGAAGTGAGGTTCTTTATGGTATTCTCTTCAACTAACTTCTGTTTTATGTTTATATTGCTTCACTGGAACTCAAATATTTCCAGTCACATTCCTAAAAGGGACTTTGCCCTTGCATGTTTCCTTTTGGGCATGTGCAAATGCATTTTGTATAGAAATCTGCCACTGTGGTGAGCACAAAAAAATATGAGACACCTGAATGCTGCCATTTCTCACAAGTTGGTTGTAAAATCTGAAGACCATTATTAAACATGTAAATTTTTTTTTAATAACCACAGAAAGATAATTATGGAGCCTTCTCTGCATCACCTGTGTAAGTCATGGGGTATTCCTGTACTGCACTGCTGGTGAGGCTCTGTGCTTTAACATGAGGAAGTTGACATAAGACCTCAGTTCATTATCAAGTGTTTTTTTAATGTACCTGCAACATCGACTTTGTCTAGTCTTGATTACCCGTGCAGTTAATATAACTGATTGCCTCCAACAGACGCCTTATGGAGATGTGGCTGCTTCATTAAACTGTCCAGAGAGCCATCCATGCATCATCTCCCCAGAGACCTAAGAGACTTCTTTTTCTTCAATATACTTGATTCCAGATTTATTTTAAGTATCCATATTTATGCTACAATCCTTCTTAAACACTATAAGGTCATAGATTGTTCATTACTTCCAAACAAAATGTGTCAGGGAATTAAGTAATATGCTATTAACCCTACACAAACTCCTTGTAAGTGCTTTCTTTCCAGACTCACTGCAGAGAAGGTACTTTTTATTGTCTATCTGCAAGACAAATTACTACTTCCCTTCCACTCCTGGCATTTCCTGGCAGAAATGTTGATCCTTTTTAATGCCAAAATTGCTGTGATCATTAAAGCTTTACTGGGGTAGAGTCACATGTACTCGAGCAGTGAACATCCTACATGTAGGAGGTTCCCAAAATCTCAATGCAATTATATAACGTTTAACAGTTTGCATGACTGTCTTTGTAATTTTATAGGACACTTGATTATATTTTTTTTTCAGTTTGGATAAAACACTCTCAAACTGATGCTTATATATGAATTTAGGCTTGATATTCAGAATATATGAATTTGCTCAAAATTAAGAAGCCAAATAAAAGCGTATTTTGCCATTTCGGCCTTGTCATCAACTGATTACTGGCATTTGCAGGACTGTTATGGAACCTGCATATCTTCTGGTATGGTGGTACATAGTTACTGCTTCCAAATTACTTCAAAACAAGACATCTTGCACATTTGCAGCTGTTTTCTATATAAACTTCTGGCAACATAGAAAATGCTGAAATGTATGCAAAAAAACCCTGCAGAGCTGTTGGACTGCAACTTTCGGTAAGATGTTTACGGGCTTTCCCATCTGTAATATACACCTCAAATTTGTTTCTTCATGCAAAACAAACTATTGTTGGCATCTTCATTCCATAAAAAAGGGAAAACTATTTCCCATGTGGCTAAGCAGTGTGGTCTCAAATGAAATGGAAACATTTTAACTTTCTTTAATAGCCCTCTAAATCACAATGCAGCTGAGCAAACAGACCTTGTAAATGGGATCTATTAGGATTTTATTTGGCTACTGGAGTGCTGCCTCTTGGGCAATATTTCAAATTCAGAAGTTAATATTTGCAAAAATGCAATAGATGGAAATAATGAGAGTGAAGGAGGAAAATGGAAACCAGTTTTATGTTTAGTAAGTTCAAGTGTCCTACATCAATGACTACCAGTGACTTCCAGGAGGCCACTACAGGTGACTCCAACCTAGAAAATGCTGAGGTAAATGTTTCTTGGAAATACTCCTAATCAAAAAGAGCAATTAATATTAATGTAATAGCAATTACTCTGCCATACATCATGGTAAACTAAACTCAAACTGAGAAGAAAGTGCCAAATAATCCACTTACATGCTTTTGCTATGATAGTCTCCAGGTAAGGCTTAGCGGCAAGTACAATATGTATTTTTAAAAGAGCTCCACCTGATTTTCCTGCAATGCATAGATTCAGGAGTAACTATCATACATGGCTTTCATATATAACACATGTATTTTTGTCATTTGCCAATGCTGTGTCATCAGAACTGAGTTCAGCAGAAGGCTCAGGAGGGGGCTCCACAGGAAGTGCTGGTGTTTGAGGAGTGTCTTCTTCCTTGGTGTCCAACTGCATGCTTTCCTGTGACTGACCATCCATGCAGTCCTTTTTGGACAATGGGTGAACTGACACTTTTATTGCAATCTGTTGAGGTGGCTCATGAAGTGACGATGCGTCCGAGTCAGCTGTGGGAGATTCACTGCGCGTCAAAGCATTTGGGATCATATAAAGCTCATCTGTTTCAGTGGTTTCCTGGCCTTCTGCTGCCTGCCGTACAAAATTCTGTCCTTGCTCCTCCAAACCGACAACCTCCATAATTTCTTCCATTATAGTCCTGCAGTTCATGATGAGAGGTGGCAAAGGTACACTCCGAGCAAGCTCTTCAATATAGCGAGCAAATTCCATGGTCTTGAACTGGGTTACTTTGGCAAGCTCGAGCGTTTTGGCTGATGTGATAATTGGGATACGCTTTGCAATCTCAAAGGCCTTCTGAAGTTTCTCTGCCCCTTCTGTTCTGAAGAATTCATTGATTGCTTTCTCGGTTTTCTTCAGATGACTGCTCATCATACATAACCGAGTAATGTTCAGAATCATAACCACGGTAAAAGCCACAAGGCAGACAATCATGTAATAGATTCCCATATCTCCAGAGGTAAAAACAACCCTCAGCGTCACAGTATTGTTAACACTGCCATACATATTAGATGCCACGCACGTGTATTTACCTCTGTCTTCAAATGACACGCGGGTAATATTTAGTAGCCCATTGTCAAGAAACCACCATTTTCCTGTTGGAGAGGAAACAGAGTAACTTAGAAGTATTTTGTCACATGATCAGCATAGTCTTAATCATCAGCTTTATGAAACTGGCTTCAGGTTTTAGAAGAAGGAAATAATGTTTACAAGAAGAGAAAGAATTTACCATCATAAAGGCCTGAGATCCTAGCTGTGTTACTATCAAATCCCTGACATCAACTCTGGATAGTCAGAGCATGCCCTAAAAGGGTCTCATAAAAATGCTAATATGCATCACATTTATCTCAATCTTGTGGTCAGTTAAGTTACAAAGATAGGACTACTCTAGAGAGCCTCCCAAACACAGGTCACACTTCCTCAAAGAACAGGATCAATGGGATTGTGAGGCAGGAAAACCTACTAAACCCACCTTATTTTGTTCCCTGACAACACATTTGCTTACAAATGGGTTATTTTTGGTGCTATGTTACAGTATCTCATATAATTCTGTTAATGTAAACTTTAAAAACCCTAACATTTCAGACATAATATACTACATTGCCTGCCCTCTGAGGTGTTGAGAAACTGATTTTGAAGTATGATTTTAAAGAGAGGGAAGTAGGATAGGAAGAGTAAAATAGATGGGAAGTAGAAGAGCCGTGACAGGGTTTTGGTTTTACCTTGTTTGTCGGTAAGAACTTCTACACACCAAAAAAGAACTTCTTTTACCTTTAAAAGTAATTTCTATCAATGTATTGTAATTGATAACTTTGTTCTCTGCATGGACATATACATTTCATATACATGAACACTTCATATTCTTTGAACCTGGCACAGCAGAACAATTTAGGTATGAAACTGCATTTGAAATAACATGTTAAAAAGCCATCACTCCTGTCACTGCTAAAGTGATTAAAGAATCACCTATTTACTGTATTTGTCACTATATATTGGTAATGAATGAAGATTTTTAGTTCCTCAAGTGAGCTTCATTTTTATTCAAATATAACCACACTATTTAAGAGCTGAGGATGTATATTTTTTTCTTTAATCGGTGTGATATAAGTTTTTAAATTGCAACTTTGCTATAAAAAACATAAGTCAACTACAACAGGAAAGCCTGGTGCCAATTATTTCCTTTGTGTAAACCCAATCTTGGAAGCGTTCATGTGGTGGCCAGAAAGTGGAATGCCTCTGTGCCTTCTGAATGCTTCATACAGGGAGGTGTCATACAGAAGATTTCCTTTTGAAGCAATAACAAAGGCTGATGGAAGCCAACAAGATCAGCTAAGTACATACTGCTGCTCAGAGGAAGACTCAACTGTTTTCAATCTCTGTAACACAGTCCCAAGCCATTCCTGCCAGATGTCTGCTGAACATAGTAACGCAATTTCAATAACATTCCACAAAAGCAATGTCAGGTGTTCACCTGTCTTTACCATCAGTCTTTTTTACCTTAAACCTAACCTAACCAACTGCTATTTAAGTCTATTAAGGCAGCTGAAAAAGACACAGAACCAGTGATCAGAGAACGACACCTGCGCAAAATCCCTGTGCAATCATTTAAATCACAAGGTAGGATTGCAGTCCTACCACAGGTTGGTGCACACTTCGCCTCTACATTTATTTTATCCTTTTCACAGAAGGTCTTTCACTGTTAGAAAGATTGTTCTATTTTTTTCCCCTTTATTTCTTTCAAGGAAGGAACTGTGGGCAATTCTGAAACTCATTAGTCAAAAACCCCTTTAATTCAGAGTAGTTATGGGCTTTTACCATGTTCAAAGTTTTTTTAATTAAACGTGGCTTACCCAAATTGGTTTTTTTACATTATCTCCAGTAGAAGCCTATGTAGAAAGTATTCCCACAAGATCCCTGCCTTAGTTCATGTGTACAGGCAGCTCTTAATTACATCTTTTTATCCTCTTACTTAGAAGTTTTAACTTAACTGAAACAATGTTTTTTACTCTAGCATAATTCTTGAAAACACCTGAATCATTTTGCCTGTAATTAAAAAATGCAAAATAAATAAAAGCGTAGTACAAATCAAATCTTCACATTTAAAAAAAAATCACCCCAACCTGCTAAAGTTAGGCAAATCCAGAGGAAAACTCCTTTAAAGAAGAAATGTTAGCATCTTTAACAGATGACACTTCTTCCTCCATCTCCAGCATAACAAAAAATGCAGAGTATTTGCTGCTCAGTATTTCTTTGAATTGGAATGCTGGTCCTTTTTGTAAAGTAGGTTTCTATTAATTGTGAAATAACAAGATGTCTTGTGATGTATCCTGGCTCCAGCTGTTCTAAATGACATAATGCCACTTAACTGTGACTCAGTGACTGGGTCTATGCCAGTGGATCCTGACAGACATATTGACCCACATATGAGAACAATGATTAGAAAAGGTATCATTGCTGGGTTTTGATAACAATTCAATGCCATACTTAACACCACATAGAAAGGTCTCAAGCTAGGAAACATTTCTTACAGAAAGAGTCCCTTAAAGGAGGCATTACACTGTTGAAATTCTAAATTAAAGTGATGTTGTCTTAATACTACATCTGCACTTCTTACTGATTTGGTCAAAGTTTTTGCTTACCTACCTAAATGTTTGTTTTAGCTACCTCTCTCAGCTGACTACACAAAGACCTACATTTAGATGCCTAACTAAAGGGGAAATTTTCTATAAGTGAACCTTAGCAAAACACTCCAGCACACTAATTGCTGTATGTTGCCACAACCACACAAATCATGTTTGAAAGTCTGCTTAATAGCTCAGTTAGTTTCTTTCTCTAGCTTTACTCAGAAAAATGATAACATGCTGTACTGTAAAACATAACCAGTTATGCAATAAGCTCTTACAGATACACACTGCTCTTTCACATCAAGCTGGGTCAATCATTACACCCGTCACAGCAGAGTTCTCTGTCAGGTCAGCCATTCGTTAGGCATGCTGTCTTACAACTAAGAGTTTATTTCATCATGCAGTGAACAAAGCGGTCACTATGGAAGGATTACATGAGGAAAACACCTTTCATATACCCACACTCCCCTCAAACACTGCCTAGAAGTATAACTAGGATTATCACCCAAACCTTCCATTTAAGGAAAATAAGCTCATGTATAATTATGGTCTCTGGCAAATGCCACTGAAGAGTCTTAACTAAAGCCAGAAAGGCTCAAATTTGGCCTGTCCTTCTGACTGCTGCCCTATATAGGTTTTGCACTTGGTTGTTCAGGCATGTCCTGTTTCTCACACTACCATGGCACTGCACATAAAGACAGCAGGCGAATCAGGGAGTTAGCTGTGTTGAGTTCACGCCAACAAACTATTCTCATATGTCATGAGAATCCTCCTTTGAGTTGGGAAACAGCTTTTTAATCTTTTTGTGGTGCCAGAGAAGAAGAAAGGAGGACAGAATGAGAAACAGGATCAGACCTGAAGTCTTCCAATGAAAAGAGGCCTGTCTACACTTTCTGTTAATTGCTTCAGCTTCTTGCTATGTGTTGCTATAAATAACACATAAAAAGTCACTGTTTTCTTCCAAGGTGTACATAAAAAATTTATAACTGCCACCAGGCTTTCATTTATTTTCACACAGGAAAACACCACAGCCAGGCCATTAAATTCAGGTTATTTGTCAACATGTTAAAATCAGAAGTGTCTCTGGACAGGCTACATCAGTGCTATCACTAAGATCCTACCTTTATTCTCCTCCTCTTGGAGCAGGTGGCCATTGGAATTGTACCATCGGTAACGTGGGCTGGGACTCCCTTGGACATTGCAGTCGATCAAGGCACTGTGGCCCTCCTTGACTATGATGTGGTTGATGCGGGAGATCACCACGGGCGCGGCCCCCGTGTGTGTGTCAGTACGGTTGAAAGTGCTGTTACTCACATCCTCCGCAGTGGTCAGAGCTGCTAGTAAGATGACAAGGCGTGTGGTAGGCAGAAAGTACAAAAAGTGGCGGCTGTTCAGTATGTCCATTTTCCTTCAGTGGTGTACACGACTGGCAGGGAACTGGTTCTGTTGAATGCAGATCCTTGAAGTGAGCAGGTCACAGGAGAGTTCTACTTTGATCTGTGCAATTTTATGTTTAAAATATCCTATAAAATAAATAAATAAGTACAGTGAGAATGCATATATAAACAATCCATTAGATATGCTCTTTTAAAATAGTGACACATCCATTAATGCATTTCACAATCATCAGCGCAGTGTCTTGTCTAAATGCTAATGTTATCACAGTACTTATCCTTACTGGAAAAAGATGCATACATTTTCCTGACAAGGGTGTTGTTCAAAGTGACAGGCGTAGGAGAAGGCTTTTATCACCTAGACACTTAGCAGCAGTTTAGCTACAGTAGCAGCTACAGTTTTATGCCAAAAGTTCAACAGATTTTAAATTGTTTTTTAAAAATTTTTTTTAAAACATTTGCAAAATCAACAGGAAAAATGGAGGCGCAGCACGTTAAAAGCTGTCACTGCCAGTTTGGTGCTGCAACTCTATCACGTGCATGGTCTTAGATGAACTGTAAAATACGGTGTAAGAAAGAACAATTCCAGGAAGGGTTTTTGAATCTAATGTGGGAATTCTTGATGTATGCATTTTTTTCCCAAACACAGCAGCACACAGAGCAAAACATACCAAACCATTCACTTTTCTTAAGCTACTGCTAAGATAAAACATAGCATGGAAGACTATTCTTAAAAGAGAGTGTTTCATGCTTGATAAAGTAATTCCAGTGTTGTTATTTTTAGAGCAGATTAGTAAAGAAGAGAACTTGCTAGTGACATAATTATCGTTAATGTTCCTATGTTCCTTTGAGATACAAATGAAGTTAGGACTTTTCCGTTCCTTATGTGGCATTAAGCCTTTTGCCTGTGTACTTTTTGCACACTCTCCCCCAGTATTTTCCCTCAACTAATCACCCACAATGAGGCCTTTCTGAAGCAGTGATTTCAGTTTCTAGACAGAGGCGGATGGTGGGGGCGGGGCGTTACAAATGTGCTTTCTATTGGCCTCATTATGCTCCCACTGAACACAATTGGCATTCAGTACTGACTGAGGGCACAGTCTTGGCCTCAAAATGAGCACCTTGGAAAATTTCACTCAAGAGTGTAAAGGTCACAAATCATGTTAAAATCACAGAGGATCCAACTATACTGTATCTACTCACGTGTTTCTAAGGTAAATAACTGAAACTTAATGAAATTTATTAGATAGAGGAATCTATCTGGAATCCAAATATAGGATCTGATGAATTAATTTGATGAACTAATGAACTTTCCCTAAATGAACATTTCCTTTTCAAAAAAGTTTATATTTTCTTAAATACGCATTTGACTCGTGGTAACTCATTTGCCTTAGCACAAAAAATAACTGCTGACAAGATCAGTTCTCTAGGTCAGTTCCATATATAAAGGAAACACTAAAATAAAAAGAAACAAATGAAAATCCCCTTCCTTATTTTCCTCTGTATTCAAAAAGGAAAGAAAGCAACATTACTGTCTTCCACTGGTAATATTTGATTTAGGTTGTCCCGTTATGCATCCTCTCTTCTCTGTAAAGCAATGAACTTGCTTTCATACAAATAGATTCAGGTGTTATTGAAAAAGCAAATTAATTCTTCCATTTTACAGGATGAATCATTACTAGAAAAGAAAACCTATGTTTTTTTAGCTAAATTGGTGGCATGATGTAGAGGTCTGTTCTAGCTTCAAGCCTGTCCTTGTTTTTTCTCTGCTTTTATTATTATTGAATGTGGAAGTATTTCTCTTGAAGAGCCAATAATTTTTAACTTTAAATTAACATGCAAATCTCATTTGTCATATAGAGCTATATAAACAATGACTTCAAAAATCTATTTCCAATTATGCAAAGCATGTAGAGTCTGTGCTTTTGAAGGTACACTCTGTCTGAGTCAGCAGTTTGGGAAAAAACCTTCAGTTCTGCCTATCCACTTCAGTAACTATTTGCATCTCATTTCTACTACTCCATTAACCCTGGAGACTGACATTCTTCATGATTACACATATTCAGTTTATAAAATGTTTCTGTACAGTGTCACAGATCTGCATTGCGCCATACAGAAAAGCCAAAATCACA
The DNA here is from genome assembly GCA_013399915.1 of Illadopsis cleaveri. Lineage (NCBI taxonomy): Eukaryota > Metazoa > Chordata > Aves > Passeriformes > Timaliidae > Illadopsis > Illadopsis cleaveri. The sequence goes on along the minus strand of VXBB01024231.1, from coordinate 57,875 downwards.
CTTCCTGGCAAAGAAGCAGGAACGGAGACTGGCTGGATTAAGACAATGGGAAGGAAAAAAAGATAACAATACAAACTGACTAAGCTTTGTGTTCTAATTATTGTCTGGAGCTTGTTATTACTGCATTTGGGTCTATCATATGTTTTTACAGCAGAAAAATCAGTAACAATCAAAAGAAAGTGTTTATTGTGGAGAGCAATTTGCATTCCAGAAGGAAATGAAATAGCATCTCCCCAGTGGCTGAACAGAAAACCTGTAAGGGAGGGACCAACAGTGTATCAGGAAGCTCAAGGTATCTGATGGCCCCCACTGATTGCACACAGCACAGGGATGTGGGCGGAGGTTTGGAGGATGTGGTGGCAGTAGGTGTTGCCTATTCCACGTGTTTACCTGTTTTGAACACAGAGCATATGGAAGCAGAAACTGTACCTTTGTGTAGTGATAGCAAAGTGACAGGTCCACAATATGGCCAAAGGGTCAATTGCTTGTCTGAGGGTAACAGTGACTCCCTCATTCTGGCCCAGAATGGAACCATAAATAGCTGCAGTAAATTTTAGGAAATAGAGATGAATAATTTATGTCCACTGTGTAAGATTCTTACCTACTCCTTCTTCTTACTCCTGGGAATTTACTTTCTCATGTATGTTCCTGAGATGCAGAATATTAAGAAAACACTAAATACCTCTGTAGATACATTTCTATTTGAACTAGCTACAGTTTGATGGCTAATATGAGGAATAATGAGGCAGTAGGTTTAAAGCAGAATGTTTGGAAATGAAAGTTGCTGCTTTCATATGCCATCTAGGGAAGTGCTTGAGTATGTTTGAGGAGACAGGGAGAGATCCCTCTGAAGAATGATGTTTCAAGATACAAGTTTAGACAAATATTCCCAGGGCAACTAGGAAGCAGTAGGCAACCTTTCCTTTGGTGTGCATCCTCTCCAATGTTATCAGGAAACAAAAAGAGACAGAAGAAAGCAAAAAAGGTTTTCTTAGCCCCAACTGACACAAGAAAGTTACAGGGTGGCCATACTGGGACCTGAATGTCCAGGACCCTCTGCAAACCTGCTGGACATGACCAAGAATGCTAGAGTCAGGTTAGGAAAGCAGGAAGAAGCAGAGAGAGAACTGAAAGGGTAGAAAATGTGCTCACACCAGACGCTGATGCAAAGGATGATTTGCTGAGAGTTCCTGTCCTCCTGCTTTGCCATAGACACAAGAGCAGCCTGAGGATATCAGGAAACACAGAGCTGGGAGCCAGCTGCTTTGCTAAACATAAGTGATGTAATGAGTGTTATGGTTTAACCACACAACTAAATGGGGAGAAGACTGAGACCAAAATAGGACTGCTAGTGATATCTGGCAAAGCAGGAAGAGAATACAGAGTATTGGAGAAGTGGGNTTAAAAACTTTTAAATTTGTGGTGCATAAAATGGAAAAAGAACACCCCTGGCTATTCTGAGCTATGTTTTCCGCCCAAAGCTGTGGGACAGGGACAGGCTTAGCTCTGAAGATGGAGTGAAAGGAATCCCCAAACTCTCCTCCAACACCTAGAACATGCATACAGGAAACTGTCCTGCTGTATTGTATCTGGAGCAACATTTACCAATCAACAATGCTTGCCAGTGGTCCACAGATTAAAAAGTTCTGGTTTTTAATTCCCCAACCCAAATGGCGTAAATTGAAAGTATTAAAGTAACAGGTTTACTGAGATTAACTTCCAAGGAAAGACTTGAGCCACATGAGAACACATGACAAGCTTTTTTTTTCTGTGAAATGACACCCAGCTCTATGCACTTCTATCCAGAGAAGTCCCCTGGAATGTACTCCAGAAAAAGCAGAGCTGCAGCATGATAGTTTTACTCCTAACTAATGTGAAACGTGGACAAAAGCTGCAGTGACAAGTTCTCTGTCTAAAATCAGGCATCAGCCTAAACAGAAGACACATCTAGGACTGACTAGGAACATTAATCAGAAACGTGTTCTGACTGACCATTTATTTTTCATGCCATAGATGTGTTTGCTTCCCATACTACTGCCACCAAAGAAAATGGGTGCAGGGTCATGGTTTGTAAGTGTGGCATTTGTGTAGAACAACATGATGACAGAACACAAAAGAACAGAAAAGGAGGGCAATGATGCGTACCTTTTTCTGGCTTGCTCACATCTGTAAGACTGGCCTGTTCTTGTTCTTGGAATAATGTGTAATCCTATTAACTGTGAGGTTATTCAATTCATAAGTGAAGCACAAGAAGCCAGCTTACTGCATAATGCATAAATTGTGCTCCTGTAGTTTTAACATCCCAATGCTCTCTTCCTTGGCTTGTAAGTGACCAAGAAAATTAAATTCTTTTCATTCTGGTTCTCACTTGTCTAAAAGAAGTATAAAGGCTGATGCTACAAAACAAAACTGAGGCTAGTTTTTTATTATTCAAAAACTACTTGCTACTTTTCCTAGTTTCCCCAGGCAACATCTTTTAAGAGTGGGCAAAAGTAAAAGTTAACAGGTGCTAGTGAAACAAGAATGCAAATGAAGGAACTTATGCCACACCGGTGAGCAGCTCACTGCCAGTTCATAGGCTTATGAGTGAGAACCACCTACTGAAAAGGTCTAATTATTAGGATCCAGACATGAAGATGAAAAGAAATGTCACTCATTTACAACCAGCAGAAAATTTCTGACTTATTTTTCTACTCATTTGTCAGCTGATAAAATATTAATGCTTGGTTCCAGAAGAGCTGCTCTGTTCATTCTCCTGGAGTGGGGGATTTCAGTCCTTCGTAGCTTCATGGCTTTCTGTTTCCCTGGCTACATCGAATAGGTGACCTGCTGGTGATGTTTGTAAGATGAAGAGCTTCCTTCTGCACATCTAGATTGAGGCTTCCCAACTGGGCAGCAGCCCTCAGTTATATGCTTATTTAGTCTCTTCAGTGGCCTTCAGCTGCCTGGGAACTTTAGGAAACCTCCCAATAGGGCTGAGCCCTGGCCATGTGTGTTCAGTCACCTGGTGTCACACTTGCTGCCTTCAGCCACCTGATGGGAGGGTATAGAGAAGACAGACATGGGCTCCTGAGAGACGGGCTATGAAAGGACATGAGACAAGGGACACATACTGCAACAACAGAAATTATGAATATTTATGAAAAAACTTTTATGCAGGAGGTCAGTCAAGCCCTGCAATAGGTTGCCCAGATGGGCTATAGAATCCCCATCCTTTAAGAAGTTCAAAACTTGACTGAGCTGGCCCTGCTTCATAAGGCTGTTGAATCAGATGGCCCCCAGAGCTCTGCCCCACCCCCAACCTAAAGAAACTCTAAGACTCCAGAAACACAAATACAAGAATTGTCTTGGGGAAGACAATGTGAAAAAATATGTCTGATCTTAAAAATTGCTATATGGGATGCTGGGAAATTGTCTTCACGATCTTCTTCATAATTTTTTGAGTAGCAGCATTTTAGAATGATAAGACAGGTTGAGAGTGTTGACTATAGCCTGAAAAAAAAAAAGTATTTGGCCTTCTGCATTGTATTTACATGATACAAACAGATGTCTCCTCTTTACTATATAGAGAAGAATTATTTCCAGCCAAGGTAACTCTGAGNAACACAGAGCTGGGAGCCAGCTGCTTTGCTAAACATAAGTGATGTAATGAGTGTTATGGTTTAACCACACAACTAAATGGGGAGAAGACTGAGACCAAAATAGGACTGCTAGTGATATCTGGCAAAGCAGGAAGAGAATACAGAGTATTGGAGAAGTGGGTACAGTGCTGTCACCCAGGATCTTGGCCACGGGAAGCAGCAATTAGCTGTGACCCATGATAAACTTGATGAAGGCAGCCAAAACTGTAACCTTTTAATTTGACCTAAGTCAGAGAAAACTGGATTGACTAGACTAAAACAAAGATTCCTGTAGTGACTCCTCGAGACTGAGACAGTACTCCAAAGAAGGAATCCCGAGACTCGCTTTGTAGGAACAGATTGAGTGTCAGAGCATTTTTGCCGTGAAAAGGTCACTATAAACAAAGAGCTAATTTCTGGTCATGGAAAGAATGTAATCGCCAAAGCATATGAGCTACCTGTAAAATACTTACAAAAAATATAATATAATA
>VXBB01024231.1:35792-52183 GCA_013399915.1 Illadopsis cleaveri | reverse complement strand
CTTCTGCATTGTATTTACATGATACAAACAGATGTCTCCTCTTTACTATATAGAGAAGAATTATTTCCAGCCAAGGTAACTCTGAGCATCTTTGTTGCCCTCCACTGGACTTGCTTCACCTTGTTCACATATTTCTTGTGCTGAGGACCCCAGACCTGGATGCAGTACTCCAGGTGGGGTCTCACAAGGGTAGAGGAGAGGGGGAGAACCATCTCCCTCAAGGTGATTGTCTCAGTTTCTTGACACAGGATATAATAAGGGCTGGGAATCTATGAAGATTCAAGAGAGACTGTATATAATTTACAAGTAAAGATTCATAGATTATGACAGCCTATGATGAATGTGGGGACTTAACTTCTGTATATGCATTATCCTCTGAGTGTATGACCTGGGGCAGTGAACAGGAAGGGCTGTCAGTATGGCAACCTGGAGGCCTTTTCTAGCACTCCTGTCTTAGAGAAAATATAACAAAAGAGCCTATAAATTAATTGTATGTTTTGCAGGCATTGGTAAGTTCTTACAGGCGAACATTTGTCAATCTGCTTCGTAAGGTGACAAATGATAAATAACAACAACAAAAAAAAAGAAATTGGAAAAATCAAGGGACGTAGCTTATTCTACCATTAATGGCAGAACCTGATCAAAACTTAATCATTATCAGTTTTTGTCTCCTAAAATCATTTTGGTCTGAACACACACAACACTGTAGGGGGGTAACAAAGGAAAGAAGCATGACAAAGATAAAATTGTCTTAGTTTCAGGGTTCCATAGTGTAACAAGACACTGCAGCAAAAGAGCAGCAAGCAATAAGGTGATTACATATTTTAGATATGCAATTGAAAATTAATGTTACATACAGACTTTTCATTTAGAGGAAGAAGCATACGCCTTTCTATTTGGCAGCTGTACAGTGAAAGAGTTTTCATGTTGCCTTTATCAGTGTGTTAATGTTTTAGATTTTTTTTACTGTAAATTTCTCCTCACTTTCTCTTTATCTACTTCATGTCTCTCTTTATTCTCTTCATCCGACTTCATGTCTCAATATTGCAAAACTAGCAAACACATGGCATCCTAGAGCTTCACTTTAAATATTTGAATTGACCTATTGATTTAACCTTGTCTTTGAATGGTTTGATGTCAATGAACACTCAGAGATGCTAATCCATTAACCTAGAAAAGAATGAATACTGTTGGTGGGTAATTATTGGAGAGGTTTTTAAAAGTACCTTAGGAATGCCAAACCTCTGGAAAATCCCCTTTTGATGCCACAGCTCCTGTAATTCCAGCATCTCTGCCGTATCAAATCAGCTCTTTGCAAAATACACTGAAGCAACAAAAGCACTCAGGCAACTTGGATGCTTAACTTCTCATTAAAAAGTTGTAATTTGGTTGTGCACTCTTATATGGACTGAGAAATCTGAGTTTTCTTTCCATGTGGTATTTTAATGACTGCAGCAAAAGCAAAGCTCTATATCTAGTGGAGAAGCTTGCTGGTTTTCATCAAGGCAGGTACTGTCATAAAAATGTCCTACTGAGTTGTAGGTTACCCAGATCATAAAGCAAATTCAACACTATTGATAGTGGAGATTTTTCAAAGCCTAGCTTATGTTTGATTAGATATAAATGCTTTGAGGAATTTTATTCTTAGAAATAAAAACTTTGTTTATATAGATTATCTAGATTTACTTGGTGCTTGTATTTATTTGGAGGCTGTACAATTAACATTCAATACAGTTTTGTATACAAAGCTCTTATTCCAGAAACATTTGCATGGCTTTAAGAGCCCCTTGCTTAACTCCTTGCAAACTTTCAGCATAGCTGCTGGTTTGCTGTTGCAGTAAATGCAAATGCATCAATGCTTAAGAGTTCCCTCTGTTGAGAAAGGAGGAACAATGAAGGCCCACAGACAATCTGTCCCACACTTCCATGTACATCTGAGCTCTGCTTGGCCTCACCAAGTTCTACATCTCTTTCATTTTCTTTATGCACCTTGTATCTTTTATTTATTCTTGCACTCTGTAAGCATTATTCTGCCAGCAGTTTAAATAACCAGTGTCAGCAAATGCAACAGATCTCATATGCTCTTGACAAGGCTTATGAGACTCCGCTAAGAACATCGCAATGCAGAATGTGGCCCAGTTCACTTCCTTCCACTTCCTCCTTTGAGCTCTGTTTGTTAAAGCTAACCACCCCTTAAGCACATCTAGTGGCTTTCTTTTTCCAAAGGAAGAAGGAAAATTCCAGATGTAGGACATTTTAATGTAACACAAAATTAAAAATTAAGTTTTGCTTAAACAAAAATATGAAGGACTTTGCAGGCTAAAAGTTCTAGTTAAACTCTCAGTTTTGAACAACTGAATGTTTTCAATGCACTGATATAGCTTATAGTATGCTATTTTAACAAAAGACTCCCATATTATTTGGAACATATAAGAAAAAAGAATAGGAGGAAACAGATTTGAGTATGACTAATTCTTCCCTATCTCTATAGAACTGTAAGATGGATATAATTTTTAATGATTGGCTTTCACGTTTATTGGTTGCTGGGATACGGGGCAAAGAGGTTACACAGAGATGCCATGATTAGGACAGGATTAACCTTGTCAGAGGGGGAATTTAAAGGAATCTAAGCGCTCATGACTGATTGCGATTGAAAGTGATTATTTCAGATTAAAGGTGTCTGTGCCTCCTTCCTCCACAAGTAACAAAGGGGACAGAAGATGAATTCAAACAAGTTTGCCCTGCACCATGCAGCAGCTTAAGTCTTGCTTGTACCCAAACGTGAACAATTCAGCCCTCTCCAAGCTATGTGTAAGCAAAAATTTAGCTGAAGGCCCTCAAGAGTTTACTGAAGAACCTCTATAATTTCAGATTTGTGTGCCAGTTAGGCCTACGCTGCATTGAAGAGTGTAACAGTAAAGGCACATAACTTTCTCAGCATCCAGTACTGTGTGTGTACCACACAGTCACACACATAGGACTGGGAAGCACACACACACCCCTCCAGCTGCAGTGCCCTGGCCCCTGTGTGACTTAAAAATATCAGCAAGAATCTTTTCTTGGAATAAAACTCTCAGTGTGGCAGACCCATGTCAATTAAATATTAGGTCTGGTTATTCTTAATGCAGTAAGAAACTCCTCCACATATAGTGGCCCTTTTCCAAAATAAAGTTATTTACACACATCTGTATAGAGATTGTTATTGCTGATAAATACTCTAAAATGCTGCTATGGATGACTTTAATCACATTAACTGGTGAAAAGTGATAACCTCTCCATTGTCTTGGAAATTATGTTTCTAAGGTGGGTTTGTATATGGGCAGAAAATGCCACTGTTTTAATTCTCAAAACTAAATAACAAAATTAAGGATACAGAGAGATATTTGCAAAAGCCCACAAGTCTGCATGAATGGATGGCAGCTCAGACTTGCAGGAATGAAAAATTCCAGGAAGTATCAAAGACCTTGGTCTTACGCCAGTCTTCTGGTGACATTATAACACAATCCAGGACATCTCAAAGTAGGACCATAGGCATTTGTTCCTGCAAAGACTTCTAGTAAAGATGCAATTTGCTGAGAGAGAAAGAAGACCTTGCTAGCAGAGCTTGGTACAGGTTGCTTTAGCTGCTGGCAAGCTCACTCTCCCTGTTGTAAATTGCGTCCACATCTCACTGGTACCTTACACTGGGCAAGAAGCTTAAACTATAAAAGAAATATCAGCCCCACATTCCAAACTCTGTAGACAAGAACTGAAATGGAGATTGGGTTTTTTTCCATTTAAATCATTCCCTGGAAGCCCTTGTCATTGTGTCACAAAGGTGACCCTCTGTTGGCTGGCTTTGGGTTTTGTTCCCCTGATTAAAGCAATCAATGTGCTTTAGCCAAGTTCTGTGCCAACTCCATCCTCCTCCTTCAAATTCGTGCAGGACATGTCTAATTGCAGGGAGGCAAAGGGGATGGGGCAGGAAGGCAACTGGAACTGTATGACATAGATCACTTCAGAATTCACTGCCACACTCCCACCATGTGCTAATGTTTTAAGAGTAACTGATTTTATCTCTGAACTTTATGAACCTTCAGGACAGGAAATACACCGTGGACACAAAACTTTTTGTTTGGTTGTTTGTTGTGGATGTTCTGCTGTTTGTCCAGGCCTCTGAAAACTCCAAATTCTTCAGAAAAAAAATGGGTGCACAATGTGCACTCCAGCTGTGTAAGCTGCACTCAGCATCAACTGATGTTGATATGCTGCAGTCTGAATGAGATAGATTTCTAAAAAAAAAAGGATTTCTAGTATAGCAACCACAAGTATATCAATGGTGCTGTTGCTAACTGTACATGCTAAGCCAGACAAAGGATTCCTGCCATGCAAAACATCGTCTCCAGTGAAAAAAGATCTGCCGTATTTTGTCCTACTGCAGGGAAAAGAGGAACTCTTTCACAATATAACGTCTCTAAAGAACTAAAATGTTACATTTTCCCCCCCTTAAATTCTTTGTGTTCTTCCTTTTGAAATATTTTTACAGTCCTTCAGACAAGCATGCACCAACTGAGGTCGCACTTAAGATCTTGCCACAGTTGATACTTTTATTTCCCCAAGCAGGGTTATCAGGGTAGCTCCATTTAAGATGCTTCAATGTAACAAATGAAAGAGGGCTGTTTTAGGAAGTGTAGTCTCTTACAAGACTCTCCAGACAAATGCACTAGAAAAGTGCCTGCTCAGTAGCGCTCTGTGTTCTCTTAAGCTCCCTTGTCCGATACTACTCGAATTGGCCCTGTTAAGAAACAGGATTCGAAAGATTATTTCAAGACCATTTGAAATGTTTGAGTCTGTTTCCCTCAGGTCACTTATGAAATTGAGTGTTATCTTATGAGGCTATCCTGTGAAGTAAATGGGTAATTAAAGCAAAGTATCAGGAGGCATCCTTTATTTTAAATTTAAGGCAGCACAACTTAACCTCTCTTTGAAGACAGCTCCATCGAAGAGGTCTCTGCACTGAGGTGACACCTCGCATTCCCCTTCCCAGGGCGGGACAGCAGAGAGCATCCTGCGCGCAGGAGCTGGAAAGCTCCAGTAAAGCCTTGGGCTCATTGGCTTTATTTTTGCCTAACGAAAGCCGCTTTCCTTCAAGACTCGGTGCTGATGTGAAACAATCTCCTGAACTTTCGTGCTGAACACAGCATTACTGCGCTCCCGTTGCGCGGGGAGATACCGCGCTCCGCGCCGGGCTTGCCGCGAGTGACAGCCGCCGCGGGAGAGGCGCCGTGCCCGGCTAGCCGAGCTGCAGCGCTTCCCCGGCACGGCCACCGGCCCCTGCTCCGGCCCTCCAGGCTCGCCCGGGGCCGCCGGCGGGACAGCGCGCCCGGGGCTCACNCGGCCGTGGGGTTGAGACGGGGCCAGGGCCGTGCGGCGGCCGAAGGCGGGGCGGCGGGGCCTGAAGCGAGCGGGCGGCGGCGGGGCCGCTGTGGGGAAGGCGGGGGCTGCGAGCCCCCTCTGTCCGCGCGGGGCCGGCAGTCCGGAGCAGCCCTCGCCGGTCATCGCATCCCTTCTCAGAGACGCTTGCGGGAGCAGGTGCTGCCGGAAAGGTGTAACACCCCAGCACGCTTAGACAATCTTGAGAACCAAGATGCTGCGCTTCAGAGAAATGGCACGCGTGCTTTCCCCCAAGGGTTTTATTCCTAACGGGATTGCAGCACCCATCTCCGGTTTAAGCTCAGTCTGAGAGGTCCCAACCTGTGGGGAAGCTGACGCTGACTATAGATGTCTAAGTGCTCTGTCAGCAGAGGGTAAAGCTGTCTTTTAACTTAAGCAAAACGGCTTGAATTTGGTTGGTGCTATCTGTGCATGCTGTGCAGGTGCCAAAAAAAGGATTAGGATGTATGTGGACAGCTGCAGGCAGGAATCTGGCAGGGACCTGGTGTTTGCCGATGCTGTCCTGTGCCACTCTCCCATGCTTCCTCCCTGAACTTGTGGCATCAAAAGAGGAGGAGGCAGAGCGACCTTCAGCTGAGTGGCAAGGCCAGTGGGTTAAACCATGGAGGTCTATATTTCCAGGTGTTTGTAGTACTTTTATAGCCAGGCTTGGACCTTGGTCTTAATATCCTCTTCTGATTGCTTCCAGGGAGTAGTAGCTGAAGCTCCTCTGCTCATGGAGGAGTAATCAGATGAGAGAGAATTTGCTGAAACTGCCAGAAAAGCTTGGGTTAGGACTGCATTTCATTGCAGGGGGAGGTGTATGTGTAGTACACTGTGGTATACATAAAAGCTGGTCTCTAGTCTGCCCAGGGGAAACTGAAGAGGAATAGCAACAAAGGATTCAGAATGAGGGAGGCAGACCCACTCCGGGGAGCTGGGCTTGTTACGTCAAGGGCCTGGGCTCCTGGTCCCACCACCTTGCATGTAAGATGTGTGGGCGTTGAACATGGATGCATCCAGTGCTTGGGAGTGGTGCAGGCACTGGTGAGGTGAGGCTGTTGACAGCCAGGGCTTCTTGTGTTCAGTGTCTCCAGAATGGAGAAAAATGAAAACAGTGTGGAAGATGCGTTTGGTGTTGTCAAACTTGGCAGCTGAGGGAATAGGTCAGGGAGTGTTCTTACTAACTCTTCTGGCAAGGCATTTACTTGGTGGAAGGAGCTGTTTAAGTCACAGGGCCTTGTTGGCCACTGACTTGTGATTTGTGCTGACTTGACCACACTAATTATGCACTTGTTTTTCCTTCTTCCTATCTTGAAGTACTGGTTTTAAACACAATTGAGTGGAATTAATTTATCAGTTAATGATAGAGCATTTAGATAGTTGAGTCCCCAGTCTTACAAACTCCTTTAAGTCAGGTAACACTCTGCCACTGTCGGATGCCTGTCAGATCTGTATGTGATACAAGGCTGAATTTTTGTATTTGGAAATACAAATATCCTTTCAGGCTCCTCAGGTTTCGGTGAATATAAGCCTGTGTTGCTGGAGGCAGCCACCACGTTACTTGCTCCATGCCCTTTCCTGAGAGATCATTATCACCTGTCAAGTGAGCGTGTGGACTTAGTGAGGCATTTTTCCATCCCACCTTCCAATAGTGCTTGCACCAGCTGCATGCAGAGGACTGCCCCACTGATTTCAGCAGGAACTACAAAAGGTCTTCTGGATGTGTACTCTAGCTCTGGTGAAGCTATAAAATGCTCCCTAATTTACCTGGGATTAAATCATTATGCAATATTATTATAGATACATGAAAGTGCATGAATGATAAAATTGGCAATGTTGTTTTTTTTTTCTTTATAGTACCTGTTGTAGATAAACCCTGACATTTTATACTTAGTGCTACAGTGACCAGATTCTATTCCTATAAAACTATAACATTGCTTGATTAAAGGCAGCCTTTTACCTTAGAGCAAACAGAACTTTGGTATTGCTAATAGTTTTATCTGAATAGTGTAATCAGGGAAGCCTTGTAATCGTGCAGTTAAAAATCTAAGATAAGATTAAATTGTACATTTTGTGTGGTTACAGTCCCTCCATCCACTAGGCGGCGCAGTGTACAGGAATGGCTGAGACGAGTTTGTGTGCCACACAATGTAAGATAACAGCAGAGAAACCAATGGAAAAAGGAAGTTTTTAAATAGTATTGAGCAAACCAGCTGTATTAATATGCCAGTCAACACAGATACCTGAGGGGATATTCCATTTAGAAATTAATTTTAATAAAGTAATAAGGAAATTTTGATTATGAGAATTATCTTGTTTCACTATGGTGATGTCACTCCTTTGTTTCTTTTAAAATTTTTTTAGACCCAAGTAGAAATAGAATTTGCATGAATACTGATGAGAAAATAATAACTTTATTTATTAGGATACATATCTTCAGCATGCTACTGTACCTCATTTAAATTATTTTCTGAAATGCCAACATGTTTTAGTTTTAGGTATATCTGTTACCCAAGAGGGTTACTTTAGTCACTATAATCTGTAATCACATTATTCCCATCCAAAAGACTGAAATTCCAAGCTAGACTAGCACTGCTTTCTTTTTTGAGTAGCATCTCATTTTTTGGGAAAGATATGGACAACTAAAAGGCTTGCAAGTGATCTTGGGATGGAGATGGAGAAATCATGTGGTCCTGGGAACTCCTGGCCTGCACCAAACATGCCAGAATGGTGTGGGAGGAGGTGTCACAGGAGGGGATAGGTGTTCCTACCTTGAATGAAACAGCTTGGGTGTTAGTTCAAAGCACTTGGTTTATTCATTTATTTTAACCAGCATACATTCTTGCAGCAGACACCCTTCTTTTGGTACCTAGCTTGGTATTTGTCCTTTCAGAAATATCTTAGTCCGATGTGTCCCAGAGCTCTGTGGCTTGTGTTCTTGTTTCTCCTCCCTACCTTTTGAAAGAACTCAGAATAAATTAAAAAATATTAGGTATGAAGCTCATTGACTTTTGGCGGTTTTTATTTGTACCTCATAATAACATGTAGTGCTAACTATTTCTCTTCTACATTTCTGGATTTGTTATTTTCCTGTGGTGGTTTCTTTTTTATCATCTACAAGTGGACAGGAATGACCAATTACATTTTATTCCTCCTTATGCTTTATTCTTTAGGACATGGGATTACAAAAGTAACTTGTTTTATACCTTTACTGTGACTCCCTCCTTCGCTCCTCGCAGAAGAGGAGAAATTCTCAGCTTGTTTGAGGATGACATTTTCTGCAGTGATCCACTTTTGTCACTTGTTTTGGGGGGAAATTCTTTCCTGAAATGTGTCATAGACAGTCTGTAAATGAAACAAACCCACTGATAACGTGGTCACCATAACATTATCTCATGTAAATGCATCATGTATGATTCTTCTTGAAATTAACAGTTTATTGTGGTTGAATTTCCTTTGTGAGGTTCTCCTGGCTTTGCAGTATATTCTCTTGATGGAAAGGTCTCTCCCTGTCATACAGCTTGTGTATGGACAGTTTCTGTATGCACTTGTGGCTCTGTTGAAAGTGTTGTTGCTCAGGCTCTTCAGTGATGTGTGCTGCAGAAAGTCTAGCTGTGCTGGTGTGCTAAGGCAAGGACAGATATGTCTGCATAAGTTATTGGCAGCTGAGGAAAGGGTGAAATCCACACCTCTTGTGATCTGAAGGGAAAATTCCATAATGATGTTACGGAAAACTGGATTCTGAGGGTTTGGCACCGCTGTTAAAAGGCAACCAAACTTTTTAGGACATGAAGAAATAAAAGAAGGTCTGGTAAGAACCTCTCTATCCCCATCCCTCCCCTCAGCACTAAACTTTCCATGTATAAGCTGAAACTAATTGAGAATACTTCATACAGATAGAAGAGTTTTGGTTCCTTTCTTTTTCTGTGTTCTTTACCACGTCCCTGCCCCATCATTTCCTGTACATTTCCTTCTAGCCACTGAAAACTGAAGACAGTATTGCTTCAGAGAACACTGATGGGATGAAGCTCAAGGCTGGAAATTAAGTCATTGGGCCAGACACAGAAGAATTTCAGTTCTCTGTCAAACATAAGAGAGCTTTTGTCTTTAGACAGATGTATTGCATGACAAATGGATTAGGGGAGATGGTGGATGAGCCAAAGGCCTAAGAACTGTTACCTTAATAATGTCAGATGTATCAGACTCTTTAAATCTTTTATTTTCTTACCAAATAATCTTATTTAATTCAACTTTCTGTTGTATGAAACAAAGATCACTTCTCTAATCGCCTTTGCTGACCTCACTTGGCCCATGGTTTCCAGCTGAATAAACAGAGATAGGGCAATAAAAAAACAAATCTGCACCACTAATTAGCTTTTGAAACATCACTGTTTACCATTCACTGCATGAACCGACTATCAGGCATTACACCACCATGAAAACAATCTACAACTGCATGTCATGAGTGTAAAATAATACAGGGCACAGACTATAGTGCTGAACTGCAACTGAATGAAAAGATACCGGGCATGGTGCATGACCTTCAGCAAGATTCAATGTTTGTGTCAGTGAGAAAGATGAGCCAAATTATTCATGAGGCTGAAAGGGGAAGAAAGGACATGTGATCTTGGAACAGTTAGAGTTATGTTATTCTTGGGGAAAAAGATCAAGATGATTATGTTAATATTACCATTTATGTTACACTCTCACCAGAGTGAGAGTTTCAGGAATGTGGCAAGCTCTGTGTGTTTTATCCAACTGCAAAAATACAATAGGATTTTAGAGCATCGGTCAATACTGGGTTTATTTCTTTTTTGTTTTGTGTTTTTTATGAAGCAAATGCTTTCAAAAAACAAAGTGAATCAATAGGTGTGAATAATCAGTAAGGTGGCTATAAGATGAAACTTTTAAAGAATATCATATAATCAGGCTTTAATATGTGAAAGCAAAAAAAAAAAAAAAAAGACAATAAACTATTAAGAACTTTATAAAATAAAAACAAAACTCCAAACTGTTTTCAATGATGTAGCTATGTTTTTTAGAGATGCTATACACTTAGCAGAGGAAGTTGGGTATATTATTACAGAAAATAATAGGAAATGTGTCTTTAAAGATACTGTTTATCTTTATAAATGAGAATTCTGCTTTTCAGCATGGTCTGCAGTTGAGTAGCACTGCTCAGAGGCACTGTTGCAGTAAATGAAGAATATGTCCTGACAGAGACAGGCATTTTTACTCTCAGAAACCACGTGTCATCAGCCCCTCCATTTTCTTATTAGATATTCACAAAAGTAACTTCTTTTTATGAATAAATGGAGTACTTCAACTAATCTTATAATTCCGCAGCAGAATAGTGAAATTAAATACGTGAGTAATTTCAGTGAGTCAAGCCAAAACTGACATACACCGAATGAGAAGTAAAAGTCTTGGGTCTCTGATGTCTAAATATTTTCTGCTGAAGAAAACATAAAAAGTAGGGTGGTGTTTTTTCACTGCAGCCATTTCATTTTGCCTGTAGTGTACAGAGGTTTGACATTAGCAGTTGCCCACAAATGTTCTCAGACCAGTGTTGACACAAACAGTGATCACATTTATATCCATCTACTTCATGTAAGTCATCCATCCTTCAGAAGGATAAAGCCATACAACCTTGGGACACTTACAAAGGAAGTCACTCACTAGAGTCATTGTGTTTGAAATTCAGTGGGGCACATCTTACAGCCCTGCCTGGAAAAGTAAATTCAGATAATTGTAGTTTTAAGAAACTGAAACCTCATCTATTTGCAGCCAGTCATCCTGGGCCAAGTGTTTTGGTTCCTGGCAAGTAAAAAACCCATTTCTGAGATGCTCAGGGTGCATGAGGTTTTTATCCTGGCTGTTTCTGAGGGGAGTCACAACCTGTGAAGCTGTTCTCTACCCTGCTGAGGTCATGATTTCTCAAACTGACAAAAGCAGTACTGAATTCCCTTAATGGTGTGCTCATTTTTGCACAGTCTCTGAAAAAGGCAAACACTACACTGTCCAGCTGAATTGTTTTTGGTCCTGAAAACCACTTTTGCTGATCATTTTCAGTAATATTTTCAAGGATTTTTTGCTTTTCTCCTACTATTCTACAGCTGGTAGCTTCAGTGGATTCTCACTTTAAATACTGTGGTTTGTGTCATGTCAGCTGTGTGTTATAAATGGTTATCTCAATGAAGCTCATTTTTAACAAAGTTAATTTTTAATACTATGTTGAGCTTTACTCTTTCACTACTTTAAAATATAACTTCTACATTTCCAACATCACATTCTGTCAGTTAATCCAACATGTATTTATGTCTTTTCAGCTATTAGTTCATTCTGCTAATTAAATTTACTTAACCAGTACTTGAACCTTTATCCAGAAGCACTTTCAACTTCAGACTTTCAGCGTTGTCACAACGTAACCCTGCCATCTACTGGAAAGTATTTAGTAGTGTTTTATGTTAAAATTGAGATGGGGATGTCTACAAATTTTATGTACCGAAAAGACCACCTCTACTCTGAAACACACAGGCTGATTCCCTGTTGTTCAGTGGAAACATGCACCTGAAATGCACAGATTTACATGGAAAGGGATCAAATATGTAGTAAACAAGTGCTTTTCATTCTCAGTCAACATTTTTGCCATCAAAAGTTATCAAATCTCTCATCCTCCCCTCCCACTACTTTTTGGATGGTGTCCCAGGACTAGGGAAGTTGGCTGGGCAGTCCCCTGGCCTCATGGCTCTCTGCATAATTGGAAAGCTTGGGAGTCAGCAGTCAGGGGGTCCACAGCTTTGATGGCTCAGAGATTTCATGTGCATGAGTCTGATTTCTAGTTGAGTGTGCAGTTGTACCCTCAAGATCACCAGGTTTTCATCTGGAGGGACGAAAGAAGCAAGCATTTGAAGAGATCAAACGTAGGAGACCAGCTGTGCTAGAGGAGATGTGCATGTGTCAGTGTTGCCCATCTCTGCTTGCAGATGATGCTGTGGAATAGGCTCCAGGGCTACCTGGTCCTATTTTGTCTTCTGTAAGTTACTGGTAGAGTGCTGGAATCTGGAAATACTGGGTTTAGTAAAAGACAAAGGCTCTTCTTGATTTGCAGAACTCCTGTTTCTCTTGCCTTGTGCATTTGTGTAGCTGAGAGTGCAAAGAAGTTCTTGTAAGGTGATCAGACATGCACTGTGGTTCTGGGAGCCTCTTGCCTCAAAGGCATCAGAGCTGATATCTCTAAGGATCTCTAATTATCACTCCATGTCATGCTCTTTCTTTACCCTTCCTTCCCATACCATCTTTGTGGATGAGTTTTGCTTTAGTTGTTCTACAAGGCATTATCTGCTCTGAAAGACAGGGAAAGAAAACCCAATGCAAAACAGTAAAGCAAAATTTGCTTCATAAAAGAGTTGAAGGAATTCAATAAGTCATCTTGCATTGGTTTGCAAGGACTGGAAGCTATGTCCCTGTTTAGTGAATTGCCACGCATTGATTCACAGCCAAAGCTGTCCATACAGGGGTCTGTACCCCTTAACACAATACAAACAATTTCACCAGCTCAGCTACAGCTGTATGTATTGCATAACACATGTTAACACACGTTAACAATGCATGTTCAGTCCCAGCAAATAAACCCAACAGCAACTTCAGCTGTGCTGGGCAGGACACACTGCTTGGTCAGGCTCATTCCCAGGCATCTGGGGTTGTGTCACTGGATGTGGCTCCCTGCAGAAGGAACTAGGTTAGTTGTGCCAGCAACGCAGCTATGCCTAGTGACAAATAGTGTAGCAACTGTGACAGTTCTCCACTAGCAAGCAGAAGTTTCTCCAGAATGGCTTTTCAGTGGAAACAGCTTTGCAAATGAAGTATATTAAGTATCTGATTCAGTTCTCATTTTAAGAATAGATTAAAAAGCAAGATACAACAGGTGAATAATTTTAAAGATTATCGCATAATAGCAATAGCAGAGATTTTTGCAATCAAAGTCTCATTAATGCTTTCTTTCCTCTATGTACTAGTTTTCAAAAGAAATGATATTTCTTGGTAGAAGACCTTTCTATTATGGAGGAAATTATGTAACTTTCTCTATGATAGTAGAAAAGACCAAAATTGTTATCTACTTTCTGTTAAAAATGTCATTTTACAGCTCACCTCCCCTCAGAATGACCTTGAATATTACTTCCAGATATCAAGAGAAAAAAAGTAATTGGTACCAGCACATTGTCTGGATGTTAATAATATTTCATTTTTAGCTTGTTGAAAAAATAATTTATTCCCACCATATATTAGAAGGGAGGAGATTTGGCACATTCATAGGCTTACTGTGATTATGTGTAATACTTGCATTTAAGCTCAAAACCATTTTAGGTTATTTAGTTTTATGGAGGATTGTCTCCTACACTATAATAGATGGCAAGGTTTTAGAGCCCCAGACACAGGATATCACTTACCTAGACTGAAATAAGATGAGCTACAGAAGGTACTGCACCACAGATGGACCAGTGGAGTCAGACTATGGTCTTAGCAGAAGAATCTGCACTAGGCATAAACAGGGGTAGTTTTAGAGGGAAAGGGCACAGGAACTGCTTGAACTGTTTGTGATCAGAAGACAAGAAAGAAGGATATTTTGGGTGACTGCCAAGGAAATAAGTTCTAATTTTCTGCTTCAGCACTGAACTAGAACTGCTTGTCCTTAGGCTGAGAGATGGGTGGAACAGAGTGGGATAAGTTAGACTGATGTTGCTCTACCCTCCTGTGAACACCATGTCTCTTTCTCACAGTCAACCAAATGCTGTATCTTGGATTGTTTTTTTCCTCCAGCTACAATATATCTCTGCATATTAAATAGAAGTGTTTCTTGAACAAATAGACAATTTCAGTCATGGCTGAATCCTAAAGGAAACCAAAAATATTCTGTTTAGCTTCTCCTGTCACATCATCATAGCGTATGTGGTAGTAGTAGGAAAAGTCTCTTCCACCTACCCTGCATTTCATATCCTGAAAGAGCAGCTACTGTTTACCCTATTCAGAATGTGTTATTTTTTTGCATACATACCTCCTTTTTTCTTCTGGTAAGTTTTAAGAGCTTATTAAACCTACTTCTTCCCCTTCACAGGACTCAGATATTTATGCATTATAAAACTTCCCTTTTGTCTACAACACAGGTTGATTTTACTGCCTTACTTTCATTGTTCCCAAGCCTGCATTAATGAGACACCCTAGGAGAAATCTTAACAGATAGATAGCCTAGAAGTTAGAAAATGGTATAACCTACTAGAATAAACTTGCAAGAAATTCTAAGACTCATAGACTGCCAAAATATTAATTTTTGCACAGTTAAATTGGATTATTCTTGTTTGCAGAAAGCTGCCTATGGACTTTTCAGAATAGATAGACTTACTAAACATATTTGAAAAGCAAGAAGAACAAAGCAGAGTAACCATCTGCCCAGGCTCCCACCCAGTAACCCTTCCTGCTCCAAAGTGGGAATGGCCACTGTGAATACATTGAGCATGGTCAGGAAAGGGTGATCACAGTAACTTTAACTGGCAGAACAAACAGGGTGTATTTGGTATTTGTTATGTGTTCTGTAGAATTTTATTCTGTCTCTTACTTTCACTGGTGCCAAATACCCATCACCTTCAGCACTTGTGCTAAGTAGCAATGAATTGTCCCTCCACATTGAACAGGGGGATGATGTCAGTTCTTGCTTACTAGAGAGATGCTCTGGAGGGGACAAATGCCATGGCAGCGGCAGTTCGCCCTGAGATGCTCTTTCCCCCATTCCTCATGCACTTAGAAGCCAGGAGTCATCTTAGGTAAACCCAGCTGGTGTGAGGCATGTCCAGCTACCTCACAGGTCCAGTCAGGCAAATATATTCAAGATATCCACATCAGGTATTTGGTGGGAGATGTAACTGTGCATTTCAAGGACATAGGTAATTCAAGGCAATTGAAACAGCAACAGGAGCACGTGGCTTTCTCTTCACTGCATTTGATATGTGGGTAATTGGTTTTTCTTTGCATGATATATAAGTAGTTCATGTACTGATGACAAGTAGTTGTTCAAAATATTTGCAGGTCTGGAAAGATAAAGTGCTTCCACTGTGGATGTTTATTGTCTGATGAAAAATACATCATTTTGTTTGAGGAGTTTATTTCTGGAGTCCAGAGAACAGCTTAATCACTTTAGAAGACTAATTTATGAAACCGATGTAAAATATCATAGTATGTAGAGTAACTTAACATGCGTACAACATGGCTTAAAAAATAAAACAGTTTTTAAGAATAAAAAGTGAGATAATTATTTGATAGAATACCTATTATTAATAAATATAGAAAGGAAATGAAGATGTATTAGAAATCAATGGCGTTCTTATTTTATTTGGAAAATATAAATTGGTGGTAAAGTGAATTAGATGTAAAATCTATTGATTTTAAAGTCCACTGAGACTTTTAAAACATAAAAATGAAATGGTTATCACTCAAATACAATTCATTCTCATAAAGCAAACTCAGTTTATCTGAATGGATTTCCTATTATTTGTTTGATTTGTAAATAGTTTATGAAGACATTTTCAACTACATTTTGTTTTGAAGCACCTTCTGTGCTGTGAAAGAGATTTAACTTTGTCAACAATTCTTTATGGAATATAAGGCTAATGCATCAGACTTGCTTAGGTTGTCCTGTGTGGAGTTATGTAGAGATGCTGCTGGATGGCTTCAGGCTGCTTTCAGATTTTACATGGAGAATATAGAATTCACCATTTTGGGTCTCCTCTTATATTTCAGGATCTCAGAGTTATATAAAAAGGATATGATGCCATTGGGTTTATGCAGCCATGTTCTTATGGCGTGACAAACCTTACAGCTGACAAGGAAGTGACACTGCTGAGCAGACAATGTATCTTCTTGGGCCGTTCGTTGATGAGCATAAACAAACTTATTAAAAAGGGAAAAAAAAATCATTGTGCACT
>VXBB01024231.1:0-35787 GCA_013399915.1 Illadopsis cleaveri | reverse complement strand
ACCACGGCTGTAACAGTGAGAGTCTGGGTGCTGCAAAGCCAAAAACCCACACATTGATCCTGTTGAAGGGTGCCCGAGCTGGCCGAGTTGCCAGGCTGAGTGCTGGCTGACCAGAGGGACACCCGAAGCAACAGTGCACTTTGGTCACACAGAGAGCCAATAATAGTAGTAAATTACATGTCCAAGGAACTGGATGTTCTCAGCTCCTGGACTCTCAGGAGGGCATAGTGTATCCTTCACCAAACGGCTTAAAGTGTTTGCTCTGAGATACAGCTTACACATCTCCAACAGGGGCATTTGTATACTCATAATTAGGTTACAGGGATACTTTCAGGAGATCTTTGCTGGATGTTCTGTTGTTTGCATGTACTGTACAAAGTAGTATTATTCAGAGTTATTGTGCAATTCTTGATAGTTACTGAAGGTAAGATTGTTACTTTTTTTGGTGTCCGAGTTAGGTTAGACACATAATTTCCATGCATCAATAAATTCAGGTTTCAAAAAGTTCCAGTTTGCAAGAGAATTTTGTTTTGATCACTTGATACAATTTCTCCCTCAGTTTCTCATAGTGTCCTAAAATCCTGCTGTTGAAAATACAGGAAAAAAACAGATAAAACAAGTGTCCTAAAAGAGAAGCTGGAGTTGACTTATTCTGAATACCAGCAACTCACACACTGACTGCTAATATTAAGCTGGAATACTGTGCTGGTGAGGAACCTCAGGCAGTCGAGTCATTATACATTTTAAAACCCCATGGCAAACATTCCATCCTGCTCCCCTCCATGCTGTTCCACTTTGAGCCTTCATTCTCTCAAGTCACAATTGACTGACTCATGTGATTAGGATGGCACACAGACTGGTGTCTTAGGCTTCACAATTAATACTTTAATGTAGCAATTTGTCAGTGTCGGAAATAATTCTGCTCTGAAATGAACCAAATGGGAATGGGGAAAAAATGGGCAGCACTTCTACTTGCCTGGGACAGTCTCCAATGTCTGCAATCAGGAAACACAACAACAGTGTCTCTGAAAGCAGTCTGATACATACAAATTGTATATGAGAGAGAGATAGTTAGTTCAGCTCTGGAGAAAATTGTATGAAAATGCTGAACTGTATCAGGAAAACTGCACTGATTTGTCATGTTGCATTTGCTCCCTTCTCTTGGGCAGATGCATGATTTTGCTCTGCACCTTCTGAGCAATGGAGCTTGGTACTTCAGACACCCAGTGCTCATTGTGTCTTGCTCTTCTCACCTGCACTGTATGCTTTGCACCAAAACAGCTCAGAGAACTTTGTAATTATAATCTGTATAGGTCCAAGTCTCCAGGTATTAACAGTTATGAATTTACCAGTATGATAAAAATGAATTTGACTGCTTACAGATAATGAAAATACTGGCACATTAGTGAGGGGTTAAAGATGTGTGGCTTTTTGTATGGGTCCCTTAAGTAGAGAGAAACCTAACCATATGCTAATATCTTGCTTTTTGGTACTCAAACTGGTGTTGGTCAGTGCAGACAAATCCCTTGTCTGCCTGAGCTGACTGTGTGAATGTCCATGGTCCATTGCCAGCACAGCTG
Organism: Illadopsis cleaveri; assembly: GCA_013399915.1. Classification (NCBI taxonomy): domain Eukaryota; kingdom Metazoa; phylum Chordata; class Aves; order Passeriformes; family Timaliidae; genus Illadopsis; species Illadopsis cleaveri. The sequence goes on along the minus strand of VXBB01024231.1, from coordinate 34,207 downwards.
GAACTGCTGAGATCTCCAGTGTCTTGACTTGGCTACTACTGACCACATTGGTTCTCACACTCTAACATTCCATGGACTTTCTGACAACAAGCTGGAGGCCAGTAAGTATTTTCAGAGTATTTCTTTGACAATGGAAAGGAGGGTATGTGTTCATGTGGTCTGTAACAGCTGCCTGAACAGTCTTGGGAATGATTCCTGGTCAGTAATGGAAAAAAAGTTTAGTGTTGCTTTGGTTATTGCATGGATGTCTCTTGCCAATACTCTAGTGAGGGAGGATATACGGCAGACCTAGAAAACTCCTCTGAAGTCCTTTCTGTTAATTGAAAAGTGGTCCACAGTGACTTTAGGACTGGGAATGTGTTGTGTTCTGGAAAAATAAGTAAGTCAGTGGCTTGATAACAAGTATAATTGATGTTAGAACAAAAATTGAAAACGGAAAGAAAACTAAGGCTGTCACTAGAATATTTCCTAGCCTTTAGAACATCTGGATTTTTCTCCACTCTAGAGGGATTTTCTTAGTTTCCTTTTTTGTTTTGTTGTTGTTTTTTTTTTTCATAATGGTCGTAAATTGCATAATGTGCACAATTATTCATAAAGAAAAAGCAGGAAGTAAATTAATTTTGGGGATTATAAAAAACAACAAGATCACACCACTTAAAACTCTCTATGGTTTGGTAAATACATTTCTCATACTTATGTCTTAGGTACAGGCCAGGTTTCACTGAGGCTGAAAGAAACTGGTAGAAATACTGTGTTGGGGACAGCATTTTTGAATATAAGAGTGTGGTTACTCAGATCTTACTGATTCATGGTGTCCTGTTAATATATTCATACTTCTTCTAGAGTTTCACATATTGTAGTGTAGAAATTGTAAAACTGCTAGAAGTTCACGCCCTAGTCTTGCTAATCTTGAAGTTGAAAGAGATTGATACAAAGATTCACCCATGCTGGTGATTAAACATTCTGGGAAGACAAGCATTTCTCTTTATGGATGTTTTCCATGTGCATCACATTCAATGGAATTTTATTATATTACATTCCCAAGGGAAATGGCATGCAAATAATGGATCAAATCCAAATCATCATAGTAACCATGTGATTTCCCCTTCACAGTCCTTGAAATTTTATTGTCTTCTGAAAGAAAACCTCACTTGACTCATAGCATATTCAGAACATCAAAAATTCATAAGACAGGTAAGACTACTTGAAGAATAATGTTTTTTTCCCCCTGAGTGGAGAGTTTTTACTCACCCCTGTCTCTGTGGCTTCTTCCATGATCAGCTGTTGTGTTTTGAATGTTTCCTTAATTGTAATCCTTGAAACCATTCCAATGGAAGGACAGTTTTTCTCTGCCAAGCCTGGCAAAAGAAAAGATATAAAATCGATATTGTATTGATCCTGCAGGTCTCTAACACTGTCATACTGAAAGTAGCTTCAAGATGGGCAAGATCTCATCTGCAATACCATGAGTATATTACTACACAATTTTTTACACTAATGCTTTATGAGATGACCAAGCAATTCTCTTTTTCTGGACCCTGGGCCAGGTTTCCTTTTGTCAGTCAATGATATTCCAAAGCAGTGATGTACACAGTTCAGCATAACTTAATCAGTGTTTGCTTTAAAGTAAATGTTTTCAAATAACTGAAAAAGTGTATTTATCCTCCATTACTATCAGATGTATACTGGCAGAAAACCCAGAGAAATGCAGTGATGCTGTCTTCATTTGATCTGATATTAGTCATGCTAATTGGACCTTTTCTCCACAGCATGTGTGTGTATATGTGTGTGTGTGTGTGTGTGCAAGGGAGCATGTGTAGACCCTCTACACATGTACTCAGAGTCCAGCAGCTTGGTACATTGGCTCTTTTCACCACTGCATGATGTGATCTGTGCCTGCTGCTAAGTCATTATATTTGCAGCAAATCATGCTACTGCTTTGCCTTGTATTTCACTGTGAAAGCTGTAACCCTCTTGAAACCTCCATCCTTCCCAACATCCAGACAGCCTAACTGCAGCTGGCACTTTTCAGTGGGGACCTGCTAACTTCATTTGCTATTGTCGGCTTTTACAGAAGTGGTGGACTGTAGGCTCATTGACAGATAAATCTTTTCATTATCAGCATATGCAGCTGTTTGAATACTTACTATTCCCTCATTCTTTTCCATTTTCTGCTTATTGTCAAAGAAAATTGTGGAAAGCCCAGCTTCCCACTCAATTTTGCATGGTAATTATTGTTTAAATAATAACAGCATCACAAAAAAACTTCCTGGGAACATACATGTCTTATATAACTACCTCTGAATAAAATTATGCTGTGAACATAAATCTGAACTGCAGAGCTGTTTGATGCAGTTAGATCTTTCTAAATTGCTTTACTATTTATTGCAGTGCTTAAAAAGGCAAGTCCAGCAGTTTTAGCAACAAATACCTTGCATAACTTTTTTACTCCACAGTTAGTGACCACCTTTACAGCTTATCAGGTGAAAAGATATTTCCCTAAAGGAAATAAACCCACTGTAGTCTTTACTATTTATATGGAAGCTCATAGTCTGCAAACCAGCAGACTATTGCCTTAGCTGTGCACTTGGGACACTGCTTATCACACAGAACAACTCTGAGTCAAGCAACTACTGTCCCCAAGGCAGCAGGACAGGCACATAACTTCTTCACTGCGTGAGCTGCTAGGGTTTTGAGTTACTGATGATTTTCTCTGCCAAAATCCATAATCTGGATTTGAAAAGAAAATAAAGGTATAATTAGCTCATGTTTTATGCTTTATCTGAAAGCCATGACTTACCTACAGAGAGGTGAATGTAGCAGAGCACAGTCACTTCCCATCACCTGAGTGACTCCAAACTTTGGTCCCTTCAGTTGCTGTTCTCTCTGTGAGGCTCCTGCTGTTTGCAGTGTTTTGCTTCCTCACTAAGCTAAGAGACAGCAGGACAACCCTTGGCAGAGCCAAGGGTGATTTGCCTTCAGATCCCCGTGACTTTCCTGCTGCTGATGAGTTGCCAGCTTTGTAAGCACTGCAGACTGATTTTACATGCCTGGGTTTACATGCCTGCCTCCTGCCTGCAGATTTCTCTGAGAGCTTCTGGTAAAACTGCAGGTACCACTTACAATCTGTGACAACCTGGGTGACTGAGGCACTCTGCTCTTTGCTTCTGACCAGCCCACATTTTCCTGTGAGGAGTCTGCTGAAGATGCATGGTAGGGTGTCTCTTTCAGGATGGGCTCCCAGCTGAAATCTCCCTAACTGCCATGTTCAGAAAGGTGTGAAAATTGTCCTGGAGTTCATCTGTGTGTAGTCCATAGTGTCTGCCTCTTCCATAGCGTCCTTCTGTTCTTCTGGAGTGACCTTGTGCTCCAGGTGAAGAGGGGCTTCTCTGTCAGGCTGATTTCTGGAAGCCTGGTGAGGTGTTACTGTGAGTGTGACCTATAAGTTTAATTCCAGAGATGATCATGCTAATTTAAACCTTTTCAGTTTGTCTAAGTGTTCATATGCAAACTCTCATTTCTGAAGAGAGGCAGAGGCTGCCTTACCTCTTTCCCTCATTGCGTTATGTGGCTCACTGCTGCTGCTAACAGATTACATTTTCAGCTATTATCAATTGCTCTTAGACATAATTTAGTCTTGTTAGATGTAGGAAGAAAATAAAACAAAATAGGTCAATTTGTCATCAGCTCATAATAGTTTTGCCACATAAAACCTTTCTGATTATTACTTTTTATGTTAGTCAATAATGCCTTCTGAGGCTATAATGTAAATGGAAATGTGGCATCCAGAGTAATGTGAGACAGTCCATGTGCACAGCAGACATTGTCTCCTCTAAATCATTACTGTATCCCTACTGCAAGAAAAATAAGTTAATTTTCATAGAAATTCAAGTAAAATCTCTGATTCTTGTCAAGCTCTGAGCATTTTAACATGTTTAAAGTTCTCTTGGCACTGCTTCTGCCTTAATAAAAGGCAGTTTTCAGCAAGATAGGCAGATATGAAAGGCTGGTGCTCATGGCTGTATATTTGCTTCCAAATTAAGGTTATGTAGCCTGCAAGTAAACAGTTATGAATGGAATTAGAGGTTCTTTGTGTAAATTTATAAAGTCATAGCAATTAGCAGGGCTTGTTAAACTAAGCTGAGAGTTGGTGTGACCAAGTGTCATTGGGGAATAAGCTCTGAGATGGATCACTGGGTAACATGGTGGATAAAGTAGGGTTAGACCTCTAGACATAACAGAAAAAGTACAAAGCTTGAGTTCACTGCAAGTTACTGGGAAAGCTTTCCAGAGTTCAGGCAAAAAGCTGATCCCAAAGCAGTTTTTAGGTTATGAACAACTTTGGCTGGGATGAAGGTGAAAAGCTACACCGAGTAAAACCGTGATTTATGCAAACCTACAAAGTAATCCAAACTTCACCCTAAACCTAATTTCTATCTGGTCTGAAAGAAAAATGGGGCAAAACTCTCCCTGGGGAAAAGAAGTGCAGTGCAAAGGCTGTAGTTCCAGTTGGGGCTTGAATTCACAGAGCTCCAGGGCAAAGGAGAGTGTCTGCAAGGGAGACAAACATACTCTTCTGTCAGGTTAGTGGCAGGCTAGGATATCACACTGTGAAAGAGTGGAGGTTAGATTGGGATATATGTTCAGTCAATGCTAAGGCCATGACTTGTTTCAAATTGACTTAAGAAATTATTCCGCATTTGGTTTCTGAGCCGCCTTTTGCTCTGGGGCTTAACTGCAAGATTGGGGAAGAGATCAATCAGTGTTGGGGTAGAGGCTGGGATTTGCCATTGCCAATGCCAGTAAATGCTGCTGAAAAGCTGGTTATACACACCTGGCTGGACTGTGTTGGGTGTCAGTGGCCAGTTTGTGTTCCTGTGATGTTCATACATGTGGATCTGGATGGTCTCACTAACTTAAGGGAAAAGCTAGGCTTGTACTTGAGAGTGATTTTGCTTAAGTAAGTGCAGAAAAACTCAGATGACAGCCTCTTTTAACTTGTGTGGACTGTCTGTTCACAGATATATAAATAAAAGCTAGAAATTATGGGTATTTTTCAGAAGGCTGAAAAACTTCAGTTAAAATGCCCTTCAAATACAATTTTCTTCTTTGAATTTGCTTGGATCTTGGCAAATGTAGCAGCAGCACAGATGATACCAGTGTGTACTGAGCACACTGACCTTTCATCAACTTCCCTGTGTGTCAAGCATTGTATCTTTCTGGGCCCTGGGGAATTGCAGGATGCTGGAAGCAAACCCAAGTAAAACTATAAAAAAATCAATGCTCTTGATTTCAAAGAACAGCAAAATACATGAGTCAGTCACAGAGACATAATCCCTTACTACCCTCCTTGTCATGCCCAGCTGTGATTTTCATTGGAAATCAATTTTAAGTGCTATCCTAGAAGGGTCTTCTTCTGACTACGTTTTTCACAAGTTCTTTGATTTTATTTTTTTTTTTTTTTCATGAAAGCTTTAAAAAATACCAAAGAAGGTGGCTGACTAATGGTAGCTGATGAGTTAATTGAATGCCTGACTTTGAGGGGAAGTAAAAAGTGTCCCTAACTATTACCTGGTCACTGAAGAAATTGTTCAGCCTGCTTGCATCTAGTGATGGAGCTGCACACCTCTGGTAATAGCTGTTTCTCACAGTGTCATCTAAATTAAATAAGTAAAATAAATGGCAATGTAAAATTCTGTTGTACATTGCATGTGTTCTATAAATGTAATTCATGGTAGACTTGGGTCTGTAAAGCACCACTCTTATTACATTGCAAAGGAAAGTCTCATGGCTGAATCAGTGAGGGAAGTCATAAGGTCTAGGTTTTCCTCTTCATTGTAGGCTTCCTCAGGAACTTTGGACAACTCAGGAACTTTGGACAAACTGTAAATATTTCTATTCTGTAGTTTGGACAACATCGAGACACAAATATTTGTGTCTCGATGTTGTCCAAACTACAGAATAGAAATATTTACACTTTGACATAAATATACAATTTTTTTTTTAAAGAGGATCTTAGAATCAAATGTTTTTTCTGGGTCACTAACATGTTGCATCCATCTGGGCTTGTGGGCTGTGGCATGGGATAGTTCACTTGCTTACCTGAAAACAGATACTTTTGCCTACTTTTGCTCTGATGTTGTGCTTAGACATAAAGAAAAAGCATCAAAACCAAAACTGCAGCAGTTTATATCAGGCTGTGATTTTGCTTCATTAGTATCTGTTAGCTAGATTTCATCATGATTTTGGGAAGTTGATGAGTCATTGCACTTGTGATGAATGGATCTTTGTGGGTTAAATTATTGTCTCCTATTTCATCATATGCAATTGCACATAATGTGAAGCAGCTCTGCCTTAATTTGCTTTATCATTAATCATTACAAGTAAAAATTAAGGAAGAAGTTAAGAAGGAGTTTTCATGCACATGGAGTGGGTGGATGAGAGGGGATGTCAGTTTAATGTTTGCTTTTGCTAAATAATATAAAGCCAGCTTGCCAAGGACAAGCCCCAGAGAAATCACAAATCTAAGATTTGCTTTTTTAAAGTGCAATCAGTAAGAGGCCATTCTGTGGTCAGTCATAGGCGAATCGACAAAGAGCAGAGCCTGGTTCCCCAAGGACTTGTAAAGGAGAAGAATTATCGAAATCAGCCACTGTATTTTGGAGCCTCACAATGAGCATACTGCTCAGGAGCACCATGTCAGGGAGAGAAGGAAGATGTTCTCTGACCTGTGTAATGAAGCACTGCTTCTCCACTGATCTCAACTGTGCAATTAGAGGCTTGCTTTATACAGCACATGAGATTCCAGCTTTTAAACATTTTTACAATAAGACTATTGAAGACTTGAGGCTCTTTGCTCATTTGAATAATACAGAAATCTTGAGCATATTCTGGAAGTTGATAGTATGAGAAAACATTTTTAAGTTGTGCTTGTCCAGCAGAGATGATTTTGGAAAAAGAATTAAACACAACTTCTTTACCATTAATGATCATGGAGAGAAAAGACAGCATCTTAGGCTTTTAATATTCTTTTAAAAATTGCCCAGATGGCACAAAAATAGCCTGGATAGCTTTTCTGGGATGGTGTTAGGAGACGGCGTGTTTGACTTTGTATTTTGTGAATGGTCTATTGAAGCCCTGAAGAACTTCACTGTGCTGAGCTAATTTTTGTGGGAACAGAACTCCAGAGAAACTGAGTTTTAAGGTGAGCAGCTGGTCAGAGGCTGGAACATTTGTCCTGTGAAGAAAGGCTCAGAGTGTTGATGTTGTTCAGCCTGGAGAAGGGAGCTTCCAGGGAGACCTTTAAGCAGCCTTCCAATACATGAAGGGGGCCTGCAAGAGAGCTGGATTGGGACATTTTACAAGGGCATGGAGTGATAGGACATGGGGGAAAGGCTTCAAACTGAGAGTACATTTAGAAATAAAATGAGGAAAAAATTCTTCACTGTGGAGATGGTGAGGCACTGGGGAAAGATTGCCCAGAGAAGTTGAGGCTCCCCCATCCCTGGAAGTGTTCAAAGCCAGGTTGGATAGGGCTCTGAACAACTTGGTCTAGTGGAAGTTGTCCATGCCAAGGCAAGGGGGGTGGAACTAGATGATTTTGAAGGTCCCTTCCAACCAAATAGCATTCAATGGTTCTATGGTGTATATTTGAATACATTTCATTCTTGCTTTAGTATAGGTGGGATTTTAAGCTCAGATTTGACCAGTGGTGAATTATAGCTTGGGTCATTCACCTCTAACTACCAAAATACATTTAAAGCAAAGGATTCTTTCAATATGTTTTACTATTTTCATGTTTTAACTGGGGCAGATGAAAATACATCGCTCATTTTGAAAGAAAAATTGTATGTGACAGTAATACTAAAAACCAGAAGCAAGTACTTACCTATTCCTACTCAAGAATACAATTTGGGTCACCCTCTGTCATAAGGAAATCAAAGTCATGCAAGCAAAAAGGAAAATGTATTTATAGTACCTATAGTCTACAATTTCTTCGTTCCACCAAAGCGTACTGACAGTGTGTGACCTGTGACCATGCCACAAGAACAAGTGGAATTAAATTGTATTACTCCTGGAGCTGTTTTATTCCTTTCACCATACAGACACTAGGGAAACTAAGGAATATTATTGGCCAGGTGAACTGGAGGTTTTCAAATAGCTTCACATGCAGAAAGTGTATTTTTCTCTCTAAGTTATATTCTGATTATATTCCCCTGTAGGAGGGACAGAAAATAAACTGAAGTCTGGTCAAAGTTACATTACAAAGTTGTCTTTGACAGAAGGTGCCTTTCATTTACACACATTTATCACTGCGAGTTTTCTGTGACTCAGCAAACTGCGGGGTTTGGCTGTCAGAATTAAATAGTCTCTTGTGGCACAACACCAGAGTTCAGTGTGCTTTCACTTAGTGTTATCAGAAACTGAACGTCAATAAAATTTTATAGAAGCAAAATTTTCCAGCGTGTCCATGACCTTGCTGGAGGAAGTTGTGCATTCAGCAGTGCCAGCTACTGTCTCTCAGTGTTCAGAGGTTGTCTTCCCTGTGGTTTGTGTCTCGAGTTTTGTACAGGAGGAAAAAGATGAATTTTCATGACCTTTTAAATTCTAGTCTTACAGTGTGGTACAATTTAAACTAGATTATGCATTATAGACCCACCATATACTGAATTGGTCTCCCCATATTGCTTTATCAAGACCTGCAAGTCAATAGCTCTCCTTAAGAACTTCAAAAAGGGATAATTTTCATTTCTGCAACACTCATAGGGTGCAGAAATCTGGCTTATTTTTCTGAACATCCTGTGTATTTCTTTCTAGCTGGAATAAATTTCATTATGTTATTATGAGCCCAGCCCTTAAGTTCATGGAGGCATTTGCTAAATTTTCTGAAAATATTCTGGAGAATTAAACCTGGAACTTTAATTTGTATTAATTGGTTTCACAGCCCAGCGAGTGCATATCTTTTCACTTCAACAGTCTAATGAAATAGATCCCATATGGCCTCACTTCAGGCTTCATGACATTGGCTATGTCTCACAGATGGGGCTTCTAAACCTTCCCATTGCCTGGATGCTCTGTGCTCTCACTAGTCTGTTCTTTTTCTTTCTCAGTAGGATAATTCCTCTCTTGTTAACAGGACGACTAGCTCCTTTGTTTTCAACAAACCTAATACATCGTTCACAAATCAATTGGCAAAAAAACATCCAATCTGTTTCCATTGTAGAAATACTGCAGTGGATGCTAGTGTTCTGCTCGGTGTTTTGGAACCTTTCCCATAAAGCATTTAATTATGTTTTCTCTTTCCATGATTACCTTCACTCTTATCTCAATCATTTTTCCTGGCTGCTTCACCTGTCTGTATAAACTAGATAGAAAAGTGGCATAATCCTTGGGCTGGAAACAGAGATATGTGCTGATAAAGGACCACTTCTTTTGTAAATATTGGACCTGAGTCCTGAAATGCATGTTGGTTAAAACTCCATACTGTTAGATATTAACAGATGATACTTACCAGGTCTTAGCATTGAAAATCAGACAAAGACAAGAATTTAAAAAAAAGGTGGCAGCTGCTTGCAAATTCACTTGAAAAGCCCCTGTGATAAGGTGGTCCTTCAAGTAGGTCAGCACATAACTTCAGTGAATAATAAAGGCAATAAATACACATGTGTAAAACCACCTTCCTGAAGCCATAGCTGTTTCAGCAATTGACTCATTACTACTTCAAACCAAAGCAAACCAGACCTGGTTTGATACTATCTGGCAGACAAAATAAAATCTTATTTTGCTGATAAGACTGAGTGAAGAAATAGGGCCCTAGAATAAATTATAAATCCAAACCTCTTTCTCCTGAAAAACATTATCAGATGCATGTGTTCACCCAGGGCTGTTCATATTCAGCAGTCTTATGCCATGTTTATTGTTACTTTGACTTTTATGTACTTGTGCTGGTTTTGGCAATGGAAAATCAAAGTTTTATGTAACAATAGAAATCCATCACCTACTTACATGATTCGGGAAGCCTCTTTTCATGTATGAAAAGGTTAGAATAATGGTACCCAAGCAAGAAACATCATTATAACTGCTTAATAATTTGAATGCTGCATTCTCAATTAGTGATCTTGTCTACAGTTTGGGAGGCAGGCCAGCAGTTCCACAGGCTAAGCTCTACCTAAATATTATCACCTGGAGCTAAAATATTTTATCTTTCCACTTCTTCAATGGAGTGGTGAATGACACTCTAGTTTAGTTTGAGACCACTCGTTGCTTTCTAGCCCGTTTTTTCTTTTCATATGAATACACCAAGGTTCTACATATTCATGCTCTTCTAACACAGCCATGTGGACCATATTCTTAATGTTGATAAGACTTAACATAAAAAGCTTTTCTCCTTTAAAATTTTCCTTTGCTAGCAAAATATTGTTTCTGCATTTTCTGCTTTTGACAGCACTGTAACCCTGCTGCTGTTTAATCTTATGCGAGGAAGTGAAGCTGGAGTATGTGTAAAGGAAGGGTTCATTGGTACTCATCTGTGTGAAAGGGCCAAGATATTCTCTGAGATCTGCATTTATAGAATTGTGCTGATAATCAGAATGTTGAGATAAGCTGAAAGGTCCAATTTTATTTTTAATAAATCTCAGCTAAGTAGAAAAGTAAACTCTAGGCCTGCTGTAAAAAGGTACCCTTAGTTACAAAGATGACAGGTTGAGTGTATGAGCTTAACAATGTGACTAGAATACAGTTGTACCATGAGAAGGATATTAGAGAGTGCTGGGAACCACAGCTGTCTGCACACTGTGGAGTCATTTTCTCATCACTATTCTGGAGCAGTGCTTACTCAGGAGAAAAAATAGAAGATGTATCAGACCCTCAGCTTCCACTAACAGAAATGTTGGTGCTGAAGGCATGAAGGGAAAAATAAAGTTATAAATGAGTTATATTAACACCAAACATACTATTATCTGCTGTCATTAATGGAGAAAAAAGAATTGCATGAATTTCTAAAAACTACCACTAGGCTGTCACTAGCACACATCTCTAGCAGGAGATCCAGCATGACATGAAACAACAAGAATGTAAGGCCATGAAAAGAACTTTAAAAGATGAGGTTCTTCTCACAGAGCTTTTGGTAACTAAAATAAAATCCTCTGTACTGACGTGAGTCACTGGCTACAGAAGGAGAAAGAAACCTTAGTAATACAATTCATTTGACCCAATTTTAAACCTCAGCTAGAGAAAGGATTAATTGTATCAACCAATGTGAACAATTCAGATGAAGATATGTACATTGTGGCCTTCATAAACTGACATTTTTGTAAGTGAATTCCCAGAGCCACATTTAGTAAATAAGCCAGTTTAAAAAGCTTTGTAAATATTAATAACCCCTCATAATTACTGTTATGAGGGGTACTATATTGATGGGTTTTCCCCATTTCCTGCCCTATGCTTCAAATAGAATTGAAATGAAAACACAGGACCAGTTCTTGCAATAGCTCCAGTCTGGGAAATGTTTTTAGGGAGCGCTTATGAAGGGATCTACAAATGACAGGCACTGTGATTCAGTGACAACTCTGATGCTCTGCCAGAGCAAGAGTTTTAAGGCAAATGCCACTTCAAAGTCAGTCTGCTTAAGCATGTGAGAACCACTGTGGCAGGTTAGAAAGCATGTAGTATCCAGCTGCCTTATTTAGCACAGGATCACCTAAATGCATGTCACAGTTTCTGCATTCAGACCACTGCAGTACAGGAGGCTGGGGCAGTATGGGAGCCTGGGTCAGCAGATTTTCCTCCCAGGCCTCTGTCTCCTTGCTGGGGAGAGATGGGGCAATTGCCTTGAGTGCAGCTAGAGTGACCCAGAACAATGAAGCCTCCTGATCCAGATGCACCTCTCTTTCTCCACTGCCCTCAGAGTGACTGGAGAGAGAATCCTCTTAGCATGAAAGTGATACAAGGGCTACTAGTTTAGATTCTTAAAGATGGGATGTACACTCTTATCTTTTGTCTCTTCTTCCCCTCCCCCAAATACTAGGAAATTCAGAAAAGACTTTTTACCTCTTCGAATCATAAAAGATGGAATGGATAATATTCCTCTTTGCATCCATGAAAAAGATAATCTCACATGAATTTGCATTCTTTGTCACATTCTACCATGTAATTTGATGATGTAAATACCTGGAAATAGCATAATTGTATAACAAAGTCCTTTACAATGATGTTAGCTATCATTATCACCATGGGGATACAGAGACTAAAGGGACACATTTGAAGTTACTCCAAAAGGAGCAGGAAATCCAGGTAAAACCCTTTTAGAATCTTCTGCCCATGTGGTGACACTGTCAGGAAATTTTTCTCTTTGGTTCATAACCAACATGTTGTTCCAATGCAGCTGTTCAGTACATCTGTATTCAACTGCAGTTACAAGGGGGAAATGAGATATTGTATATAGACTCTGCATGATAATGTAGTCACTGCCTTGAGCTGAGCACAAGATTGGAAAAACAATGTGACCTTAAGAAAAGCTTAGCAGTAAACTGACTCAGTGTCTATGCATGAATTGTGGATTGCTCTATAGCTTGGCCCTAGATTTCAGTTCTCACTGTCACTCACTTCCTACACAATAATATGTCTTAGCTGAACAGTCCTTACTAAATCAGAGACAAGCTAACATAAACATCTGTGTTGTTATATTAGTTAAGACGAGTTTTCTTTTGTCCAGTGTAATGTGTCTGTCAGTGGCCAAAGCAAGAGCATAAAAAATGGGGAACTATTTAGTGATCCCTTGATATCCTTTTCCATTCAGGCAATCATTGGATTAGGAAATCCTGGTATGGGCCACACAGATCATTGTGTTCAAAAGTCTTTTATGGTTCTGTTCCAAATCATTGTGTTTAATCCCTTTTTCAGATCCATTTATATATTTGGCCTGCACAAAATCCTCTGTTATGTTAAGGTACAAGAGCAAGGCTTTGTTGTGAGTTTCAGTTTTTGTCAGGGGCAAAACATTTGTGTAGCTCATTTATCACAGCATGTTGTATTTTCTGTGGTCTGGGAAGCTGCTACTGGAAGCCAGCTGTGACAGCTATTGAATGCCTAGTTTGGAGGAAAAGATGTTAGAAAAGCTATTAGAAGAATTCTGTTATAGCCTGGGGAACAAACAGACTAAGCCAAATTTTTTATCAGATTCTTCAAAGTGCCCATAGTTACATAGTGATATATGGTTGTTTTAGCCTGGTGTTTATCATCCTTAATATACAATTTGATAGAAATTTTAGAGAAGTGAAATATTTTTGTCCCTCGACAAAGAAGGCCATTTCACAATGAGAAAGTGTGGTTAGAAGTGTGAATGAGTATTAGAACCATCTCTAACAGAGCAAGCCTCAACAATTTGTGTCTGGCTCTGGGGAAGATTTCTACTTGTCTTTTGTCACTAGACTTTTCTTAGATGCTTTTTCCTACTCCCCTTTCCTCCTCTGCTATTTAACTTAGCACTAGTGTTATTTTTCTTACCTCTGTTGTCCTAAGCATCACTGATATTTTATTTTAAACAGTGGAAGAAAGGTCAGTGCACACTATTAATCAGTTTGTAAATATATTTTCCACTCTTATTGGACCACAGATGCAATGTGTAGGTGTATGCATAGTCACAGCATTGCAACATTTCATTCAGGAAACTTACAAGAATGTTGCAAAGATTTCCTCTTGCCCTTACAGTTTTGAATCATAAAATTTTTTATATGGGATTTATCAAAACCAGGTAATGGTCTTAAGAATTTTAGTTCTGTTTTAAAAACTAACTTGGTCATTCAAGAGTCTGATATAAAAAAATAATCAATTGGTTTTTACCTTCCTAGACACTTTACCCACTCTGAAAACCAGTTTTACTTTTAGAAACAGTGAGAGGATTGTATGAACTTTTTATCCCATCCCACCTTCATAGATTTGGTACTACAGAAAAGGAACTCCAAATTAGTTTCCTGAATGCCACTTTTACAAAGTAGCCTAAGACCTGAATTGCCAGGATTCAAAACAAGGTGGATCCAATGACCTTTTAAAATAAAATGCTCCTGACATCAGATGTCTAAGCTGTTTATAATAATGTGATAATCATAAAAGGCTAAAATGTGATTTCCTTATTTTAGACACCAGACAGCAAAGAGTGATTTGCCAGTACAGAAACTATTTCCACTGGTATCCTTACTATCCACTGTTTTATCTACTTCATGAAACCTTCCTGTCTTAAAGGGAAATATCTTCACCCTGATTAGGGTAGATTTTGAGGTGGTTTTGGAAAATATTTTGAAAACTCATTAATTAGGAGTGCAGCTCCAGACTTTTGAAATATATGCTTTTAATCCCTTACTTTTGGCTTTAGGGAAATAGCTGAATTAAAATGAGTGACATGACTGGAGAGAATATCATGTAATGAAGGGCTCTTTAATCCAACAGATTATTCTGGTGGGTCGTCCATCATTTCAAGTCTTAAAACCAGGATAGGATATCCTTCTCAGAGGTAATGAAAATGAATGGCCTTTCTTATAAAGTTGATGATGATTTCCTTTGGCCTTGAGACTCATGAGTCCCTGGAATTCTTGTTCACAGTAAACACCACTTGTTGGCGTGACTGTTATCCACAGAGTTTGAACGATCTGTGCATGTTGCTTTCTAAAAGTCCTCTCTTCACATCTATTATGTGGGAACTAATCTAACATCTATGGCCTATCACAGACTTGCTAGGGTAATAAGCAAGAATAGCTAAATAAAAAGAAATAAAAAGATACAAATGGGAAACATTATGCCAATTAGGAGGCAGAAGGAAATAACGCACTTTTTCATTTGGCATAACTGCTGTTACTTGAAGATATAGACAATATTATATTCCAAATAGTTACCCTCCTGAGTTACATCTCCCTGAAGTTAGAGCTGGTCTCATAAAGTGATGCTGGCTGCTTTAAATGAAAAAGTGTTTGGGTCAGACTTACCACCAGCCAGAGAGTAGTTATTGATGGGATTATGTATCATGTGACCTACAACAAATGCAGAGAATAAGGTAATGGCATATCTATAAAGGATAAAAAATGATATGGTGACAATTGTAAGGAAATAATTGGCTTTAATTACTGAAAAATTATGTCACCTGGGGCCCCTGTGGATTAGAAACATCCTTAGAAGGAACTGAACAAGGAAATCCAGAAAAAAAAATGCAGAGATGCAAAAGTGTGGGTTAATACAGTATTTGTAAAAATCAAGGCTGTTCTCTATTAGTTTGGGTTTGTGATAAAGTATCCTCTTTCTCAGGCATTACTAAAAAAATAAGCTGTTTGCCTAAAATGTTTACAATTTACCCGGCTAGGCTTGCACGACGACAGTAATTCTTGCCAGTCTTCCTCACAGATCCAGAAACTAGCTTATTTTCTTATTAAGTAACGTCTTCCAAGTTCTTGGAACAGTGTTGAAAATAAGATTTCATGTAATCCACCAAGAAAACTGAAGTGGTCTTTCCATCCCTCTGCTTTATTAGTAATTTTTGTGGAGAGGTGGACAGAGAGTGTATTAAATTATACATTCCATATAAGGCAATAAAATAATTTGATATTGTCAGAAGAACTTTATCTACCTCTGTTAATGCTTGATTTATTGAATGAAACTGCAAGAAAGTCTCTTAAGTTCATTATTAGCCAAATGTAGAAAAAGGTCAAAGCTCTGCGTACATCAAGGAACAGAAATACTTTCATGTTAATTTTTTCCAGACCACAGTGCAGCATATCCACTTGTTATGTCAATCCAGATCTGATATAATTTGAAAATAAAAAGAAAATATAATTCTGAAGGTATTCTCCATATTCTGTACAGCTATAGGGAATCTTCTAGCTGTAGCCAGATTTGTGAACATGTTTCTGGGGTATTAATTCTTGAATCAGCAAGACCCTTATACTTCTCCCCTTGTGACTTCTGTGCTTTGCAGGGTTGCACAATACTTTCCATAACCATTAGGAGAAAAGTGAGGTACAGCATGGTATTCCTGGGAACAGTATTAGAAGAATGAAAATGCTTGTTTCTTTGCATTTTTATTCAGTGATTGCAGTTCAAACACTGCCACTGTTCTAGTCCCATATAAGACTGTCGAGAGTGGGCTGCTCAAAACCTGTTATTAAACAATGAAGAAAACACGACAGATTAGGACATGCAAAGCACAGCTCAGTGAAATTCTTTTATGTATTTGCCTCAGTGTGTCACAGTCCACATTGCAAAGGCAGGAGTGAAAGAACTGCAGATCTGTAGCTCACAAGATTTTAAAATATAAGTAGAACTGAAATACAAGTAGATTTTAAAAAATGCAAATAGAATTTGTAAGTGTCCAGAGTTTGCCCAGAATTTCTAGGTGGTTTTCATCTGCCAAAAACGTGAAAATGTAGTGGAACCAGAGTGCAGGTACAAGAGAATGGGCAGCTAAATGCTCACTCAGAAGTAAGACCCAGGTTGTGGGGAGCTGCCGGTGCCAGGCAGCTCTCCGGCACTGCAGCAACCCGGTCCTCAAGTGCGCCCTCCAGGGCAGCACTGGGGGCTGCGCGCACCACACCGAGCCCTGCCCTGCCCTTCCTGTGTCCTCTGTTCCCCAGCGGCAGATTGTGTCACTTGCCTCAGATGGCTTCAAGCCAGCTACGAATGAGAGGTTATTTGCTCGTGGATGGATGAAATGAAAAGGGACACCCAAAAGTTTAATTTGCTGTGTCATTTCTTCCTATGTGAACACGTTGCCCACCCTTTTCCGTTTGTATCAAGCGGCTTCCTCCATGAACATTTAATAACGGTGAAAGCTCTCTCCCAGGAGACCAGAAAATGTGCATTAAGAGGTTCAGGGAAACAGCATGTGCATATAGGATTTCACTGCCATTGTTCAATTTGCATTGTTCAGGATATTAATTTAATTATAAATGCTTCACCACAGTTGGGGAAAAAAAAAACCTCTCTAAATTAAATTAGCTGATAGTAAAACCAGGTAATGTGGCGCAAATGGAATTGCATTTTGCTTACATTCAACCAAATTAACATTTAGATCTCTGAAAAAATTAAGGTGTTTTATTCAACACATCACAAATTTAAGGCTTACTTAATAATGGTATTTTGATTATGTTTATCTAATTCAGGTTTGGATGAATGACAAGACAAAAATTTTTTGACAATGACAATAGCATTTACCTGAGAACTAAAATCAGTCATAAATGATGTTTACATTTATTCCTCTATAAAAATATTTCTTTAATTAAACAGATACATCAATTTGTTGTATAAAATAATTTTTGCAATTGATCCCAAGATAAAAATTGCCTAATAGCAGCATTAGAGGTATCATAATTTCTACACAGGCTTATGAAAGTGAGTTGAGATGTGAATACTTCCTGCTGAGTGGCACAGCACAGGAGGCACTGCTAGTTTGGATCCCCCATTAGCATCATCAAACCGTGTAAAATGGGACAAGTTTGTCTTCAAAGACAGCATTGGCACCCTGAGAGCAGATCTGGGACTGCAGGCTAAAAATTGGATTTACCTAAAAGCTGCAGTAATCTGGGAATTGGGCAGAGGATTGATCTTAGATATGCTGCTCAAGATGGCATGGATGTGTGACTAAATTGAAAGGCTTGAGACAGACATGAAAATTGATGCTGGGCTGGAGGCACTGGAATGATCCCACCAATGGGAGGGATGCTGGGAAAGGCACGCATCTGTGCTAGTTTGTTGTGACACATGCTATTTATAACTAGGGGGGAAAGAGGGAATGAAAATCATTGCAAGTATTAAAATCATGCCTGTTGTGAAACTTCCAGTGAAGCAAGGTTGTGCCTGGCTGTTATTTGCTTGGGTTGCCTGGGCTGCTGAATGGCTAACTAGATCCTTGAACAATGTTTTACTTTGAAATTCTGAACAGGTGCCCACAAAGAAACAGCCATCTGATATTGGTGGAAAACCACAGTGCTTACATCCAAACAGTAAATAAAACTGAAGTCACTAATCCAAATGGGAAACCTTGGAGAATCAGTTCAGCTGAAACTTTCTGAAGGTTTTGTACCTGTTGCTGAGTATCAAATGTTTGCGATGACAATAAGCAAGGCATAAGAGACTGAAACATTTCTCTATTTTTTCATTTTGTTTGCATCTGGCAGTGTCAGGGTAGTGTCCATTCCACCATGTCCCCTGTTCGGTTACTTACACTCTTCAGTCAAAATCGCATCTGATTGAAGAACCAAGACTGGTTCCTTTAGCACATCCACATGCCTTGGCAAAACAGAGATTTTCTAACACAAGCACAGATAAATTATTCACAGACTGAAGTTAAAACCAGCAATCATAATACCTTTTACAAATTAGAGAATGAGCTGCAATGCCCTTGTAAATTGCAAGGGACCTCAGTTTATTTGTAATCATAGCCTCATTTTGCTGCATCAGTTTCAATTTTTTTAACATACTTACATCAGTTTTATCTGACAAAACTTCAGTAAAATTAAATACTGATCCTCAAATCATTAAAATCAGATGCCATACAGTAGGACAAGAATGGAAGTGGCACATGAGACAATTCCAACATAAGATTTTGAAGGAATGTATCAGCTGAGATTAATAGTGAGAAGTAATAGTGGCTAAGACCACCTCAAGTGCAACTTTCTAAGTAAATGATTTCTGCTTCCCAACTCAAATGGAAAACAAAACTCAGAACAAAAATCAATTCAAATCAACAAAACCATGGATTTTACAGGAAATAGAACATTTTGGGGTTTTAGTATTTTAATTTTTTCTGAATTGGATAAATTTAGTAAT
Source organism: Illadopsis cleaveri (assembly GCA_013399915.1). Taxonomy (NCBI): domain Eukaryota; kingdom Metazoa; phylum Chordata; class Aves; order Passeriformes; family Timaliidae; genus Illadopsis; species Illadopsis cleaveri. The sequence goes on along the minus strand of VXBB01024231.1, from coordinate 15,400 downwards.
GCAATGTCCTGTCAAAAAAAATTAGGCAAATTGTTTTTCAATTTCATTTTCTGTCTTTTTTTAGCTGAAAAGATCTAAGTAAACATCCACTGTATTGTGCTTGCTTATAAAGTGTTCTGATGAAATCCAAATGTTAATAATTATTTTCTGGAGATGATTTTTATTACTGCAAGAGCTCTGTTTAGCTTTTTCACAAGGATTCTTTTATAAGTTCAGCCAGTCTCTTGAAGGCCTGCAATGACAAATGGTTCACATTTATATTTCAGCATTACATGAATAGGGAACACATCAAACCTGTAAAGCTACTAAAACTGCCCTAACCATATAGAATCAATATTTTATAATGCAAAGTTCTGCTGATATTCTCTCTTTTCCTCTTATAAAATCATGTATGGGCTTTGACTGCACAAAGCTTTGAATTCTCTGATAGAAAATAAAAGGCAGAGATTTCTGAAACAGAAAAATGCATATATTGATGTTCAAAGGTTATTTGGACATCAGATGTAATTTCTAACAAACTAGAGATCCCTGAAAGAGTATCTCTTTTAACTCAATATTACAGCCCAGAGACTCCAAAAGTGAAAAAAAGGAAGAACAGCTGGGTGGGGATTTTTATATATAAAAAAATACTTGACTGTCAACAGTATGGTTATAAATTACTTTGCCAAAGAAAAAGGAAAAAATAGAAGAAATACGAAAGAACTAAAAAGGCAATAGAAGCACTTATCTATTACAAACCTTCACAATTGCATGAAAGTACAACTACAAATACTGAACTGTTTCAAGCACCCCAATCAAATCAGTATTAAATCTGCACAAATAAATGTCTCTTATCTTTTCTCCCACTGATTTTATAGATAGAGCCCAATAACATCAAAAATGCTCCAAAAACAAGATTAGTTCCCAAGTAATAAAATAAAGCATGTATGTAAATTGTATGAAAGAAAAACAATATTCTTTCTTACAAAGAATTGCCAACACACACACACAAAACAACACAGGTAATTCAATCTCAGAATCTTGGGAATGCAAAGTCTGAAAGATACATGATGCCTGCTAATGCTTAAGCAAACAGCAGGTCTTACTACTTACTCTGGCTTCAGTAAAGCTTTTATAAATAATGTCTGGGGGGTTTAAGTGTGAGACACTGTATGTATGAGACACACAGAAAAATTCTAAGTGGTCCTAAAAATTTGGTATCTTGCAGGTCATTTGGATGAGTATCTTGCTTAATTAAGGAACAGCTAATACTGCTGCAGAAGTACAGCTTAATCACCTACAGACTAAAACCCCTAACATTCAAGAAAAAATGTAAGGAGAAGGATGTAAAAATAAAGGAGAATTACTGTGTGAGAAACTGTCTTGGTAAGAATGTAAAAAAAAAAGAAAATCTCACCAGATCCATCTGGGCAGGAGAAGACAGAGAGAAGGAGGCTCTGACATAAGAACTAGGCTCTGAACTATCAATATTGAATGCTCCTCCAGGAACCAGTAACACCTACAAAAAATTGATTAACCACACAGTTGTTACCACCTCTACATTTTTAAAACACTATGTTAAATTAAATTTGAGAAAGCTCAATGCTTACACACTTGTATCAGACCATGGTGTAATACATTCTTTTTTTCAAAATGAGGAGACAAAAATATGCAACCTGTAACCAGATCTTTCATAACAAAACCAAAGGGTCTCAGGTTTTGGTTACCAGTTCTCGTTTATATCATCACAACGCTTAGAAGCACCTGGGGTGTAGCTTACTCAGTACACAGTGCTGGGTCTTATAAATTGGAGAAATAAAACCAAACTTAATTTCTCTCATCAAAAAAATTTGCTCAACAGCCATCATACATATAGTTATATATATTAATATTATAAATATATGTCATTTACAATGACATATGGTACTATATGTTATATTGGTTTCAATTTAAGTAAACTGATGAAATATCAACATCTGAATAGAGTAATGAAAATATTTTGTTTGTCAATAACTATGCCACTTGCAGTGCCTGACTTGCAGACTTATTGATGATGCACAACAAGTTCCCCTGCTTTTTGACGTGTGCACATCCGGATAGATACTGATATTTTATCCCTCCCTTTTTTAATTTTAAGATCATAAATCATTAAATCACGTCGTACTTCTTTCTTCAAAGCCTTTTCCATTATCAGCTGCTGTGTATCAGAAATACCCTTAATTTTGATCCATAAGAACATGCCAGCAGCAGGAGGGTACCATTCTGCCAAGTCTGGAGAAAGAGAGAGAGAAAATGGAATCAAGGAAGAAACTTATGCCCTGCTTCTAATGGCCACATCATAGATTCAGTGATGTTTTGGATTTGCTGATACAAACATTATTATCACTATTGCTATAGTGATTTTTTGTATTTCTTCTAAATTAAGATCACTATTTCAGAGACTTTTTAAAGACAAATTTTAACCAACAACAGTATAAGAACATAATGAACTGAAATACAGGCTCTTTGTAAAACTGCTTTAAATAGTAATGTGGTGAGCTTTTTTTCATCACCATCTATCTCCCTGTCCTACCAGAAAGCATAAAAATGCAGCAATAGAGAATTTGTCCTAAGCTTAATATTTAATGCAATTGATTTGCTTATAGTGCTTATTTGTCACTTCAGTCAAGAGATGAACTTAAGTGATTTTTCTTGACCACAAAGATGATAAATAGCTAACAAAAAAAATTTAAGTGATTATCTGTATTGCACTCTGACCTTTTAACCATTTGTCAGCAGCAGTGAGCATTGCATCCCGCTGGATCCTGTAGAAGTCCACCACTCTGAAAGCAAATAATCAATTGAAAGTCATGAACTTGTATCATTTCAGAGTCTATTTGTTTCTGATGGCAGAAACAAAGCTTTTCCACCTGAACAACTCAAGTGCACATTTAATAGAAATATAAGCTTATCCTAGGTGGGCACACATTGTGTGTATGAAACTTTGTGTATGTGTCCAAGAAGTTTTTACTGCTTCACTGCATCTCCAACAAAGTACTGATCAACCAGAGAGAGGAAGTCCCTGTGTGGCTGCTTCTTCAGCTTTACACTTACCATAGAAACCTTTTATATATTACATCCATTCTGTCTATTATAGCAGTAGATACAAGTTCTGTTAACAGTATTTATCACACAAAGCACACACACTGAAGAAAGTTAGGGACTTAAACATATGCAAAAGCACAGACTTAATATTTGTGCATTTGGGTTGAATTTGTGTAACAGGTACACATGGAAATGACATTTGACAAGGTAAAAAGCAAATCATATGATAAACCTGTCATAACTATTTGACAGCTTCCCCTTTTCTAACCTTTTGAACCTATCTCCTTCATACTTTAAGTAAAACTTTCCTATAATTTAATATCTTACTGGGAAAAATGACCCTAACCCAGGTTTCACCATGGATCATGTGCAGTGGCTTCTATTGATATAAAATGACACAGCTGTGGAATGGAAGACACAAGAGAAATGCCTGATACTGAGTTCATAATTCATATGCAAATGTGTTCCCATGTCTTGGGAAAACATCCTTAGTAATTTGCATAATTTACATAATTTTACATTTGTCTTTTTAAAAATACTCTCTGAACCATTAGCTTTGATTTCTGTATGTATTTTATTACATCTGATACACAAACACCAATACCTCCAGAGACTTAAACAGTTTTGGGGCTCAGCTATATCTATTGCTACATTCTATATGAAAGACTAAATCTCCTTTGTGCAGTTTTTACCGGAATTGCAAATTCTGTTACAAAGTTTTTATCTGTTACCACTTTAATTACATATTGAAATCATAATGATCAGTAAGATGAAACTTCCCCAAAAATGTAGCTGCTCCAAAAAACAGACAATCTTCAACTCCAAAGCCTGATCTAACAACTCACTCTTGTACAAATGAAATCAGCTGGAAGAGATTGCAGTCAGCTGTGAGGCCTCATCAGTAGGGTTATAAAGCAGTGCAGCTGCCCCATTGCAGCCCTATTTTCATTAGTTTAGGTGGCCTTTGGGCTTGAGCAAGACTGCCTTTTGACCAACAAGAAAGAGGTAAGAGAAGAGATGCATTTGGGATTTATTTTTTGGGAACTACTGAAAGTATAGCTAAAGTACAGTTCAGGTTTCTCTGTGAAACTTATCTTTATGTTCCTGAATCTTAAAACAAAGCAATGCTAAGGCTGGTGTGTCTGGTTTGGTTTTTTTTCAAATATTACTGCCTACAGTATGAACATCAGGGGGACACAAGTGGCTGTTATAGTGAGATATAAGAACTTTTTGCATATTTTGCTCATGTTGCTGTTACAGGCCTTTGCAGAGTGTAGCACACTCCTACTGAAGTGAGAAACTTGGGGCTCTAATGGTATCCAAGTAGAGTATATAAAATGCAACACTGACAGTCAAGAGAAGCTATGCTCCTCCTGCATAATAAATGAAAGCTAAATGTGTGTCAGTCAGTATGCAAGAAATGCTGTGTGAGTTACATGGTAACCCAGTGCTCTGTCTCTAAGAGTGAGAGGCAATGTTCAGGCAATGTTTAGTGTGCGTAGATGAACCTTACTGTTTTTCCATCAGTATCCATAATCAGGAGATCAAGGATGGCAAGAGTGTAAATTCCTGCTAACTTAGTGATGCAAGAACTCCCTTTATAAAGGCTGTGCTCGCTCCTTCTCAATGGATTCTATGTTCAGTGATCTCAGCTTTTGCTATAGACCCTAACACTTTAGCAGGTATCAAAAGTTTGGTCACTGGCTTGAAGCTTCCAGAATCTTCCTAAGTTCCCTTCAAGTGGGAGCTGCATGATGTCTGTGCTAGTGGACTGGTGGATTGTCTGCCTGGAGTGAGGAGGTGACATGCTCTGATCTGCCTATCTGCAACTTCACACTGTGACTCCTCAGGGCTCTTGTGTGAACCCAACAGTCTTGGTGACCTGCCTTGCCTATTTGTACCTCCTCTGACTGGTTTACTACAAAGAATGTTTGATGTAGGTGAAAAATAGCAGAATGACAGATGATGGGATTCGGCATACCTGACATATATGACATAACCATACCTGTCTATATGCTCCAAGAAACCCTTTTCTCCCCATTGTTGAAGCAGCTGTGATATCATGATCTAAAGAAATAAAACATATCATCAATACCATGTTTTGTACAGGACTGTTCCACAATCATCAAAAGATCCATAGCCAGATGCATTGTTCAACATTACCCAGACATGAAATTGCATGAGGTGTCTCTTGAAGCCCTTTATAAACAGAGGTTACAAGGTCAATACAGTCCATGTCACTGGTATCTCCAAGGATCATGGCACTATTTGGAAGCTGGGCTGGTGGGAGGGAAAAATGGATGAAGAGCTAAATATGATAACAGGGGAGAAAGAGGAAGGCAATGTATATTGCTTTACCTTCCTGTCCACATTGGCCTCTCTGCTGTAATACTGGCTCTGTGACAAACTAATGGAGCTGGAAAATGGAAGCTGTATTTAGATGTGTTCAGAGTCTCTTTATTACTAACCATAAAGGGGATGTAGTTGTCAGCTTGCTTTGAAATGTCTTTGTGGGTTGCTAGTATTGTTTTAATTGAAAAGTAGAATAAAAAATAATAAATGAGGGTTTCTTCCATGCTGTGCTTTACATTGAAGTTTTTCAAATGAACCTGCCAGGAAGAGTGAAAGTATTTCAAATTTTGATTCTTGAAATCTGAGGGTTAAGGGATATCAGCTGTACTATCCATGCACTAAGACAACCCTCTAGCTCTGGTTCTGAGTTCTATGATAGTCTCTCTTCCTTTGGCAGAATTGACAATGAATGTGCATAAACAAAGCTGCAAAAGTGCAGAGCAACTGTGAAAGTACAAAGCTGTTTGCTTGTGGTTTCTTATAACTTGGAATATGTTGGCTTCTCTAAATACAATTCATTTGGTGGCTTGGTACTTACCTGTGTGAAAGTGCTGGTGTGCATTGTTGACACCTGAATGTGTAGAACAACTCTGTCGATGAGAGGCTTGGGACCCGTCAGAAAACCTATTCTTAAACTGGAAACCAACCAAACAAAAAGTTACTACAGAAATGCAATATGCTAATACTTTGTCTGAGTTATATGTGGGAAAACATGCAGCCATTTTATTGATAGTGTAAGGTTCTCTTATGCATTCAAATTTATCTATATCTTCATACTGCTGTCAGGTTATACAATTTAGAAGCTGAGCATCAAAGTTGTGAAATAAAAACATTAAAGAGGTTTTAATGCTTATAGTAGCTTCTTAGTTATGAGGCTTCAGGACAAAATCTGTGTTTGGAAGATGTCCTCTGCAGCCATAAAGATTACATGGATCAAAGGAAAAGAAAGATAGGTTTTCCCATAACGGAAGATCATGAATGCTCAGGCTTTATGACAAACAGATAAGTGGCAAATGGCTCTTTCACACTCTTTCACTCCCTTTCAGTACTGCAGAAGGAATGGAATTTAGATTGATAAACTAGATGGTTACTTTTGCTTCAATTCTTATTACCCATCTTTACAGATTGGCTGAAGTTTTTATTTGAAGAAAAATGGAACTAGTAATCTCATAAATGTATTTGGAAAAGATAGTACCACATATGTCATTTTGTGGTCTCACTTCTGAAAATGCAATCACACTTGGCGTTATGTTGTGTCCTCACTTTCTCTAGGATGGGTTATAATCCATCGGCTGCCAATGCAGAATTCATGCTAATTTTTAATAACTATTAGGTTAACAAAAGCAAATTAAAAATCAAATACATTGACTTGTGTGAAATGGAAAACAGCCAAATTAGTTTTTTTCTGGCAGGTGGAAACAACCTGAAAAAATTGGAAGGCTAGATATCAGTACAACCCTGTGTGAACAGTTTGTGAAGAATGATTGTTTCTTTTATGTATTACAAGTTCAGGGAGCTTGCAGGAATAGTAAGAGATAGATAAAAAGGGAAATGGAAAACAGAAGAGAGAAAAGCTTCTAAGAGTTCCAGGTGCAGAGCTGGAATCCAGCATCTGTCTTTCTGCCTAGAGAGTGCCTGCAAGAATGGGCTGCCTGGGGGGGAGAGGCTTAGCTATCTGCATCAGAAGAGAAACAGAACCTGGAGTAAAATGACTGCCAAGAGATGACATGAAAAGTGAGTAGACTGCAAAAAGCCATTGATTCAGAAGTTCATTCCAGAAGTGGATAGTTATTAAATGAGAAAACACTATGGCATGTCTCATCACTGCATATGAAGTCTTGTGTCGTAACTGAATAGGCAAAGCTAAGTGGTCTGCAGCTGGCCTTACCCAGATGAGAGAATTTTAGAGAAAGAGTCGGTCCTGATAACTCGGCCATCCACATCCATTGAGAGGAAAGTTGGAGCCCATGGCTTGGAATAAAAAAATAAAAAATAAAATTCAAGGTGCTAGTAAGGATTATTATGGGATTATTTTCTTTACTATGAAGACACAATTCATTTCTCAAACTGTATTCCAAGGAAAACTGTGGTAGTGACTTGCTGACAAGTGATTATTTAGCCTAGTTTTCTGAGATGTGATTACAATATTTTGTGAACGTCTTCAAGAAACCAGCTTTGTTATTTTTTTGATCATTGCTTAGCCCACTGTTCAGCATACAAATGTTCAGTTTAAGTATTGGTATGATGCCATAAGAAGGAGAGAGAAATAATAATTTTTCTGCCACGATTTCTTGTGGAGTAAAGAGGTACTGCAATTTCTAAAATGGAGCCTTGTACCATTTTGCTTTGCTATATTAAAAAATGAAATCAGAAGATATGACCAAATTGTGATGATCTGAGTCCAGCACACTTTTTCCTTATCAAGAATTCTGTTTTTACACTTTCTCCCCTACCTTTTCTTACAGAGCTTCACAATACTATTCAATGAGTAAGTGAAGCAGTTTTACTGCCTCCTTCCATAAAAATGTATTTCAAAAGAGAAAAAGCTGACCTTTATCTTCTACCAATGTTTTACTGCTTTGTAAGACCTGTTTCGATTTCTGAAGTTAGGTATTTTTAAAGACTGAGTAACTGTAGGGTCAAGTATGAAATTTACAGACAATTTACATGAAAAAGGGAAGCTGCCTATAAAGTACTACTCTCTGTGGTACCCAGGAGAACTCACAGATCCTCCAAAAGGCACAGGGATAAAAATGAGGTACAGTAGATGCAGAGTAGGCTGTCTTCTGCTGAATGAAAGAAGAGACAGGGAGAAAGGAACATTAAGAGGGTGCAAATTTCAAGTGCTGCTTCAGTGACATATTTGCTTTTCTCTGCAAAGTCTTTCATTTTCTGCTTCCTGAAAAATTCCATTCTGTATGAGGCTTGAGAAATTTGAACCACTAATTAACAGGATATAAAATACCACAAAGGGGAAAATGACTGAAAGGACCACAGACTGTGAGGCTTACAACTGCCTTGGTAGGACATGAAGAAGAGGTATGCAGGAAGGTCCAGGGCTCAAACCTTAGTTCTCTCCTGAAACCTTAGTTTCTCTCCAGAAAATAAGGTGTTACTAAGGATTATGAAAGACAAATTACCTTTTCAAATTGAAGAAAGTAGTAAGGATCGTCTTCTATGATGAGAAAATCATATTTTCTTGCAAGCTAAATAAATTAATAAAAAGTAATAAGTAATTAATAAAAAGGAATAAAATTTAGACACTGCAAATTCAGTCAGGTTTTTTTTTTTTAAACCAGCATCATGTCATGATTCTATTGATTGGTCATTCATTATATAGAAGCTCCCATGATGAGAAGCCTTCAAGTGCCCAATTGAGATATCAAAAAGTTATAAGAGTAATCATGGTACCTGTAGTACACAGACCCTTGTATGCAACTGAAGCTCTGTTCCATGTGGCATTCAAACTGGGCAGACAACATGCAGTAAGTCCAGTTAGAAGCCCATGGCAAAGCTGCCAATGGGCTACCATTGAAAAACAGTTTACCTAAGGCATAGTGTACCTCTGAAGAGCTGTTGTGAAAGAGATGCTGCTAGAAACAAGTTCTAGGAGGAATGTCTACTGGACTAATAATGGGCCCAAACACCACACATGGGCTACCTTCAGCTGAAACAGGACTGATATTTATCTATTTCCACCTACAAGGTTCACAAGACCACAGCTCCATACCTGGTAAATCTCCTTTTTGCGGTCTGTGGTCAGTGAGTTGCCAGTTGGGTTGCATCCATTTGGAATAGTGTACAGGAATTTGGGGAGGTGATTGCTACAATTTTTTACATCCTCTGGGCTCCAAGCAGACAGAATTTCTTCTAAAGCTTTTGGAATAATGCCATGCTGGTCACTAGGAATGTTAATTATATTACACCCCAAGGGTCTCAGCTGTTGATAGAAGGAACAAAACTGTCATAATTGTGTAATTCAAGGGCCTTTCTTTTTGTCATTAGCATTGTAAAATTTCATCAATACAAAGTTGGTTTTTTAAATTTTATTTTATAGGTATCTCAAGCCCCATGAGTCAAATAAAAGTTTGCCTGAATTTGTTATAAGGCTTGTCAAACTTATCACATTATTCTTGAACTGTCCTACTAAGCCAACTTAGAAGAAATGGGTAACTCCTATGTTCAATTGCTGCTCTTCTCTAGGAAATCAGATTTGGTTTTTCAAGCAGAAAGGGAGTTTGTAAATCTGAACTGTTCTCTCAGGTCTTCTCATACTCTCACCACAGACAGTTAAGGTCACGGAACCTTTGTTTCCTACTGACAATTTACACTCTACTTTGGTGGAAATGTCAGAGCTTTAAGCTACTCTTCATTGACAAAGGGCAAAGAATCTGTTCTCAGTAGATATATTCAGCAATACAAAGAAGAATGAATTGATGCTACTGCAGTGACATGTTGACAGCAGTATGAAAAAATATAGGTAAAATACCAATGAAAAAGCTTGCTGTCTCTCCTCTGTGGAATTTCAATTTGTACCATGTAGTGCTCTGCATTTTTAAGTAAAACTGTAACCTGCTGTATTGTCAAAATACATTCCTAAAAAAGTACAGCTGATTAGACTATATATTCAAATTTAGGACAGCAAGCAATAACAATTTATTTTGATGCAAGGAGGGACAACTGAATTTGTGGTGCATTTATTCTAACCCTTCATGCAGCTTTTAGGCATTTTGAGTTGACATTTAATTTTATACTGATTAAACTACTTTTCAGAAGTAAATTTTGCTGCTTTTGTATAGTTGTCACCAATTCATATCTTCATACTCATATATGGGTGTTTCAGGCCTATTCCAATATTATACTATTTATAGCTATTGTATACTCTGGTCATGAAATACTTCAGGTAAACATGCTGACATGTTAACACACCCACTTATTATAAATTTAATTCAACCAAACTAGGTCCTAATGGCTTTCTTTCCAGCCCCATATGTGATCTTAGCCCTTGAATGAACTAGTGTTTGGAAGAGGAACTTCAAATAGCTTTCATAGAACTTTCAGTAGAAAACCTTAATGAGTTAATATTTATAAACTTAACTGGTTGGACACTAAAATCTTGAGTCTTAGATATATTTTTATGGCAAATACAGACAATATTTATAAGAGTGTAGATGAAACACTAAACTGCTGTTTAGTTCAACTGTAACGTTCACAATGTTTTGTAGCTAAGGAATACTTACAGCTGCTAGTGTCCCAGAGTATGTGGGTGCATCCAAAAGGATGTTGTCTCCAGGATTAATGAGCATTTCAAATACCTGCAAAAGAAAAGATTCTGTTTTAAAGATTGTTTGGGTTTCGTACATGTGCTTCATACTTTTGACTTCTTAGTGGGATTAAGTATCTTGATTATATATTGGCAATTCCCTGACCATATAATTATCCTGTCTGTAAGAAAGGCAATGAACAGATGAAAAATGTGCTTTAGAGCCAAATTAAGAACGGTTACCAAATTGACATGGAAGGACAGTGCTCTGAAGCACTCTTTCTACTGTATAAGTTATAGAAAGAATCAACAGCAGTAGGAGTGGACTGTAAAGGGTAATTATTTCAGGAAGTAAAAAAAAGAAGAAACATTTAGAATAGAGTTATGGTAAAACATCCATGCACTTGTTATTGCACTACTTGAGTACCATGAAATGTTGCCTTATACCATATTTTCTACACAGGCTCTTTGGTTACCTGAACTTTCATGCAGCCCTGACAGTCTAGAAAGCCACTCCAATTTTATTTCATTTCCCTTATCTTGTATATGAACCTAGAGTAATTCATATCTATGGAGAAAGAGTACAAGAAACTGTACCCTGCATATCGTTAGAGAGCACTTAATGCTGAATATAGCTGAACTGATGGAAGAATAAACATTTCTCTGAATGAAATGCTTCTAACATATGAATCTTTTGGTCTTACTTTACACAAGCCTTCCTGGCTGCCAGTTGTGACACACACTTCCATCTGTCCTTGCTCAGGACTGTACTTGGCTGTGGGGGGATCATGTAAATTCTGCTGGAAGTCTTTTAGCCAAGACAACAGCTCTGGAATCCTGAAATGTGAATAAGAAGGTATATCTAAGAACTTATATAGGCCAAAGTTAGCTTGTTCTTCTAAATTCCTGCCAAATCCAGCATGCAGTCCTGAGTTTGTTTTCAACTGTCACACAGATACACTTAAATGCAATTGTTAGGACTGCTTTATCAAATTAAGAAAATGAGATGGGCATCTGTGGTCCATACACCAAATCATCATAGTGAAATCTGGGCAGAAATTATTTGCCAAGGATGAAACAGGGTTGAGGCTGAACAATACCCACTCCCAGAAATGATCATTCTGTATTCTAATGTGGCCGTGTGACAAAGCTCTTAATGCTGCTTGTAAACTGCTGCAGATTACAAGAATTTCTAAAACAAATTTTCCAAAAAATGTCTTAAGATCTTGTAGGATGTTCACAAATGGCTTGGTTCGTTTAAATATTTAGAAAAGTCTTAACTGATGCTCCATGTGTCTCTTTAGGTGCCTGAGTATTTTTGCAAACCTGTTCTCACCTGACTCAGTCCTGTCTGCTGATGGCAGTTTAGTTCACAGGAGCATTAATGTAATTATATGAAAATTTTGTGCCAAAAATGACAATTCTATAAATACATCCACTCAACTACCACAAGTTCTACATACTGACTTTAGTATATGGTGCCAAATGAAAAGAAATACTCAGAAACATAGGAAGTATGTGTTGTAATGCACTATCTTTTAATTAATATCTGTTTTGCGGGTCTGGAATCTCAAATACTAACAGCTAGGAAATGCTCTGGCTTGAGAACTACCAGGATCAGGGGTTTAAGTGATTTTTTTTCTTTTTTACATAACTCATTGCAAAATTTTCCACTTGAACTCAAATGTAAATAGTGAGGCAAATTGAAAAAAAAAACAAAACATGCGTTTTGGGAAGAACCTATTTTTTTGAAAAAAGGGTTTTAAAAACACAGGTGACTTAATGCAATAATAAAGGATATTATGATCCTTAGGTTTGGGTATCTTGAAGTGGAAGCAGCTATGACAGATACCCTGCTGAGGCTGAGTACTGGAGAGCTCTCTTCATCAGATCTTCCCCAATCTCAATAGGAGTTCCATGCCCAATGTCAACAGTTGCCCTCTTAAATGGAAAAACATTAGGATTTGGTGCCCCTCCAGCCAGAGAGATGAGAGATGGAGGAGACTTCTGCATCAATTCAGCTGGAGTAAAAGGAAAACACCTTGGTTACAATTTGATGGTTACAATGGTGATCATATCCTTTAATCAAGATTTAATAATGGCCCAGAGAATTTGCTCTGTTTTTCTATTTACTTATTTAATTATCATGAACTCAAAAGGATAACTCTTCTTAAACTCACCTTTCTGCTTGGATTAAATAGGTGTTTGGGGGGCCCAGAGAGGGAGATACTGTAAGGACAGACTAAAACAAAAAATCATTTTAAGTTAAAAAGCTGTAATTTATTTTGAAGCAATCTGGACAGTTTTACTATTATAAAAACTGTTGTGAGTGAGTTTTTGAGCTTCAAGACTTTAAAATCTTAATGCTCTTCTGTTTAGACTGACTTGAAATGAATGGCTTTGTTTTTCCTCGTTTTTCAGCTGATCTGGCAGCTACACTTGACAGATGACTGTAACTTTTCTATAAGGTAATGGAAATGTTTCTGGCAGCCCAGACTCAGTGGCAGAGGCACTGTGTAAGTAATTTGCTATGAAGAAAATCTTAATTCCTGCTTTTAAGTCAGTTTCACAATCATTCAGACCCAATCTGTGCAGTGCAGACCGGACCTTAATCCAGCAAGGGCACTTGACTGCTTTAAATACAAGAACTCAGTGTGGCATTCATGCTCGCTTGACAGTTTTACATCGGATGACACCAGATCTGGCTTAAAAGCGGCCTGTTATCGAGTTTATTTTCCAGTACTTTTTAGCAGACTTGAACATAGGGAGTTAATTCTTATCAGTTATTTCACCAGTTTGTGTTATGCCTGTGACTTTTGGCCTGGTAAAGAGAGATTTACTTCATCATCCAAACTGCAGGCTCAGTATGTCTTTCTACAGCAACTGTGCTACTTAATACCTTTGTTATGACGCATATTAACGTATCATTTGAAAAAGAGGCTGCCTAGAGTGAATTACTTGACTTAGCTGTACCTGTATGAAGCATTTTAAGCAGAACAGCAAATGCCAGCCCCCTAACAAGAGGGGAAATTGACCCCTGAAGGCTTAACTAGTGATGTATGTCTCATGCTTGGATTCTGTCAGGTCTCTGTGGGTTTCAACTGGGTAAACAAGTAGGCAGTTAAACTCTTCCATCTGTCACATGGAAGACAATGCAATGTGGTAGCCTAAAGACAGATTGATGTGGAAAAGGAAAGTGTAGTAATACTGGGGTGGTGGGGGTGCTGAGGCATTTATGGATGTGAACAGGATACAGGAAAAGAGGTGGAAAGAAACATGCTGGGACTGAATTTCAAGTCATTAGCAATTGCTTGTTCCTGGCTACACAGCATAAACTCAGTTGCAAACTGTGCCTAAAGCCAGGGTTCGGAGACAGTGGCAGAGACTTTTCAGACACTTGTTAAAGTGATAATACTAATTCATCTGTCTGGATGGGTTTCTGAAATGGTTCAAGCCTATTCACTTTATTTTGCTTTACACCTGCTTGGTATCTCTGCTTGATAAAAGTCAAGTTATCTGGTCTTGCTTTGTCAGTTTACAGCACGGTTTTCTTTCAAATCTTTTCAAGTCTTAAGCCATGATACCCCAGCACAGACCAGAACATAGAATGATACTTTCAGAGAAACTGGGAAGAAGGGACATATACTCACTCAGCAGTCTTATTGGAGATGCTTTTCTTGCTGCACTCACAGTGGTGATGAACCTAGAGTAATTCATATCTATGGAGAAAGAGTAATTAGATGGACCTAAAGCTCAAAAAGGGAATAAGAACTGCAGTGTGCTTTTAGTATGTGCATCTCCCACAAGTAATGCTTTTGATCTGGGTAATTTGTGGTATGCCAGTGAGCAGGAAGAAGCCGCTTTCCCCTCCCTTTACTGTCAGCTCGGGAGTTTTAAAGGCAAATTACAAATCTGAAGATTTGATGGATCTTAAACAACCATCAGCTCTTTTTTATTTAATGAGACTCCAGCTTTATTTAGCTGTATTAAGCACTGCATTTGAAGTGCTTTTAGGATTGCAAGCCATCATTGTAAGTCACAACACTTGTCAAGTTAGAGGTTTGGGGTTTTTTGGTTTTTTTTGAAAGGATAATTAAGAACATCTTTCAAATGTATCTGATGAGTGTTTTCCTCCGTTTCCCTGGCGCCCATAAAGATTCAGTGGATAGTGAGCTACAGTCCGGCAAGACGTCAGAAGGCCTGGAAAGGCCACAAGAAGGCGTCTCCTTCGAGGCGAAAGAAAACACAGAAAAAACCGCGGAAGGGCAAAGAGCAACCACAGCAACACGCATGTGCCGGGAGCTACTAGAAACGAGCTGCCGAGCCAGGCCGCTTAGAAAAAAAAACCATCTCGTGCTTTCTAAAAATACCTCCCCGAACTTCGCTGCCCCTGCAGCCCGGCACAGGCGCGGTGCTGGCTATACTCAAGGGCGGGCTGGGGCTGTGTTTTAAGGGGTAGCTGAGCACCGTTTCACCGCCCTTCCCGAGGCGATTCCGAGACACCCCGCTGCTGCCCACCCCCAGCTCCCCCGGAGGGAGCACGGAGCCCTCAGGGCCGTCCCGAGCTCACGACTCCGTCCCGCTGTCCGGAGGGCTCGGTGGCGGCCGCGGGCACCTACCGGCGGAGGGCGCGGAGCCGGCGGCAGGGCAGGGCGGGCAGCGGCGGCCCCGCTGTGGGCATGTGCCGGGCCGGCCCCCGCTGTGGGCATGTGCCAGGCGGGG
>VXBB01024228.1:17790-92198 GCA_013399915.1 Illadopsis cleaveri | reverse complement strand
TGAGAAGGCTGGCACTGCCTTGTTGGTCACTCCCCTGTATGTGGGAGAAACGGCTGTGCCAATGAGTGCTTCTCAACTTCTAGGCCATTCAAAGGAGTATTTGACTGTGCCTGCTGTGGAAAGGAACATTTGTTCACGTTGCCATTTTTTATAGGTTTTACCCCAGATTTTCAGTAACAGCTTTCCTAGTGAAAGCTAATCTGTTTTTGTGAGTATTTGAAGGGTAATAGAACCCAGCGTCACCTCACGGAAGTTCTGCTGGTTTAGTTTTACTGAGGTTTTGAGATGCGTTGCAACTCCCCGAAATTTTCTCCTTGAGGAGGTAGTAATTTCACAGTTTAGATTGTGGGAATAAAATCTTTTCTGTGGACAGGAATTACTTCTGTGTTATTCCACATAATTCATTAAGTATTTCATGCCTGGGAAAAAGTCCATAGTGCTGTTTGATTTCCTTGGTAGTGTTCTTTGGGATGGCTTTCCTCCCATCCTCTGAAGCTGCCCACAGAAAGGTAAGAGATGTATGAGAAGTTCTGAAAGGCACACTGGCCTAGATCTTTGCCTCCTGTTTAGAGGTCTGTGGTGTTCCATGAGTTAAAGAGCTGATTTTAATATCATGTTGAAAACACAATTTAATCTTTTTGCAGCAGGATGTATTGATAGAATCAAAGCATAGCATGGCTGACACCAATAAATGAATTAAAATGCATATCTGGAATGTGTTTATTTGATTGTTATGCTAATATTGTGGCAATAATTATGATGTGTGTACTGAACAAGCTAACACCTGATTTGTCATCGATTTTCTATCTCTAATGTAGTGAACAGATTTTTAAGAATTGTGTTTTGTCTCATAGCTGAGGAATGTGTTGTTCACAAGATGAATCTTAATATAACTTCATTTTTGCAGAAGAGCAGTTTCACCTGAAGATTATTTTCTTTGCCGTCACTTTAATTTTTATTTTATGTATTCTTGCCTGGGAGGTTGACCTTTTCAGGTTGTGTGCTGTGAAATGTTGCTACTAAGGATCGTTGGTGTCAAAACCAGTTCTTTTCTGGCTTTTATTTAAAAAAATTGAAAGATGAAAGGTTTCTAATTAAGTTACAGAACTGCATATGATCAGGAACTTCACTTCTTCCATGCTTGTATCTAGAAAAATAGGTTAGTGCTAATTGAACTCCTGAAATATTATGTAGAGCTCGCGAGTGGCCACCTCAAGTGGTATTCAATTCTGGGAAATGTAGTTTTTGTTATAAATAATTTTTGCTTTAATAATGCAAGCTTATTATATCCCAAAACTGGCAAGATGTGTCCTTGACCATCTGCATTTGTGTTTATTAATCATGGGGTTTTGTATTAACCGTGGGCCTGGGTTTCCTGCCTTTTCATCACTTCTTCAAATACCAGGTTTATATAATTGCTGGCTTGTTATTTATATTTTAAGATGGTGTATCTCAGGCACGTAACTTGATGTTATTGTGAGCTGTGAAAATAACATTTTTTGGTCTGTCTTCATTTGATTAAGTGATTCCTGTGAAAGGCCTGGGAGATTTTATGGTTTAAGATGTGAAAGAAGTAGTTCAGCAGCCTTGGCAAGTAAGTGTGCCAGTTTACAAGATGAACATGCAGAAATACTCATGCTTCAGCTGGAATATACAGTATTCTAGTCTACTGCTGGGGTGTTTTGTTTTGTTGGTCTGGGAACCCATATTCTATACACTATCATTTGTCAGAACTCCATTTCAGTTTTACAGTCCCTCTGTTTTCCCACCTCTGAATTATGGTTTTCTCCATGCCTTCTATATGGGGAATTCTTGGTGATAAAAATAATACAGAGTCCATAATGTTTTATGTTTCTGATTGGATTTTTTTCCTAGTTTTTAAATAATTACCTTTTGTTTCTATCCTGGGGCAAAATGCATTTACAGTTTCGGTGGGTTTTTTCCAATTGCTAATCCTACTCAGGCACTAAGTAAGGGAAAAAAATCTGCTAATTTCATAGAAAACATTCTGTGTTCTTACATACCATTAAATTAATTAAAATATGGTTATATAGCTCTCTGTTTAACTTCTTAATTTGGTAGAGTTTAGAAATCTCTTAACATGCAATATGTAGTGTCTGCCTTCCTGTGTTTAACTGCTGGGTGAGCATCCCAGGCTTAGTTTAGAGATTTGCTTTTAAACATCCCTTATTCCTCATAAAATATCTCGTTTTGCTTGTTTGTAGTTGTGTTAGAAGAGAAAAAGGAGGGAGATCACCCTTGAAAATTTTTCATCTGAACTGAATTTGTACCCTACAGCCCAACAGTGACTGCTTGACTGCTCCTTAATTTTCTCCAGGCATGAAGGACATTGGGAGTTCCTCACAGACTCTTATTTGGGACAGCAGTCATTTCTGTTTGAAATTTCTCCGTTTCTCCATGAAATGCTGGAGCTCTTAAGGGCAGGGACGTTCCATGAGGAAGAATAATAAATAACTCCTACACCTTGAACTGCTTCAAACTTAACACAGCAGAAGGAATTGTTTCCCTAATTCTAAGTATAATGGTGCTCCTGACAAGTTTTGCAGTTCAGGAGCACCAGTCTAGTATGTGTAAGGGGTTTCTGTGGAGGAAAAGCAGCCTGGGAGACTGGACCTTTGTCCTGTGGACAGCCCTATGGTGTTAAGCAGGAGTGTTAAGAGGCAGAGGGATCTGGAATTTAATGAGGATTTGGAAGATTAGTAGGTTTGTTTCTAGAGGTGTGAGGGGGATGAGTCTTCTACGGTCATGGAGCAATTATTAGATAAGGTAGGGGAACAGCCTCTGAAGACGGTGTTGGTGCTGCATGTGATTTTCCTGGAGTGCAGCTGATGCACACAAAATTTGTTATGACTAACAGGATTGCAACTAAACAGAATGCAGGCATTTTTCTTGTAATTTACTGAGGCATCTTTTGATCCATGATGAGCTGAGGGCTCGCTGTGCAAGGTTGAAAGTAAATGACATGCTCTAAAGAGATTTTGGTCTTTGTGACTTATTGAAGGTGGATAGGACATAATTCCTTTTCTCATTGGGACTGCACAGTTTAGTTTTATCTCCTCTGTTTCTAAGCAGTGCTAAAGTATTACTTCCCTCAATTTTGATGGCAACAGAGACTCAGCTAATTAATATGGATCTAAGTAACATTTGTAAAACAAAATAATAAAAAAAAAAAGTCAGAAAACCTGTTAGACAACCCTACAGTCAATCTTAACAGAAAAGGAAGAAGCTAAACCTCCATCCTAATTTCGGAGCTATTCCTCTATTCTGCCTGCTTTTCCCACTCTGGGTGTGTAACCATCACACTTCATTTGATCCCTACCCCTGACTGCACCAACTCACCTGCCTTCTGCTGCTCACCTTTGCTTTCTTGTCAGATGGAGTCACTGGAATAGAAAAGATTGTCTGATTTCATTTACTTCATTAAAATGTCTTGGCAATTTTTTAAATCCACTTTGCACTTTTGTCTTTGGCTGAATACTAGTGCTGGCTAAATGTAGATGGAAATGCTGTGCTGAACATAACATAATTATGTTAGGAAGAACAGTTATTGCTGCACTGCTAGGAAAAAGATTAAATTGAGCCTGTGGGACAATATGCCTGATTATACTAATTGGTACCTGTGTTTGTAATGCTTAGTTACTTTTTTTTCCCCTCAAAACTGTGAAAGAACACTCAGCCATCTAATGTGGCCATGCAATTACTTCATGTTGCCATGCTGGGGCATGCATGAATGGCCAGTTCAGCACTTAACTCTCCATTTCTGCGTGTGGCTCTTACAGCCCGTTGTTATGGTGATGTCAATTTGGGATGAGAGCACATCCATCTCAAAAAAATCATTAGCAGAGTTGTTAAGGCTTTCAGAACACTTGCTTTTCCTGGGTGAGTGCTTTCATGAAATCTACTGATGAGCTATCTTTTCTGTGAGAGAATTTAATTTCTTACACTGAGAAGGGAAATGTTCAGCATCTCTCACACACAAGGACGTTCACTTCAGCACAATTTCACGATAGCTGAATGAGTCCTTTAACACAGCAGCATTCTGTCAGATTAATTCATTGTTTCTGTATTCCTCAGGTAGATTACAAACCCCTGCAAGTTATTGGAGGTTTTTGATTTTCCTGCAGCCAGCAGCACAGCTTACCCCACTTCTTAATGTTCCAGCAGGACAGAAGCACAGCTCATTCTTTTCACCCCAACACATGGACAGGAAAACCTTTCACAGCTCACATCCCAATTGCTTATGTGGACCAAAACAACCTTGTCTCATCACAACAGATGTTCTCTTCATCAAAGTCCCACAGACAGCTAGACAAAGCCTCTTGTTTCCATGCTTGGTAAGTACCAAGGTCAGCATCTCCTTTTTCTCCAGTGCTTTAGCACGGCATTGCCTCTGACTATGAGGTGGCTACATCTTGCTCCAGTTACAGTTCATCTGTCTCACTTTCTCCTCTAAAACTGATTTATTCAAGAAAATGAACAAAGTCCATGCTTATAACTGCTGCCTTGCTTTTGCAACAGATTATGAGATCTATTTTAAGATGTTTACCCACATAGTGTATGTTTAGTTATTATACTACTAATAAAGTTTTCATTGTGTTAATTTTGTATTTTTATCTCTGATTCAGTCTCCAATTAGCCAAAATTACTAGAAATCCATAACAAATCACTGACTATGTCCGTTATTTATATGATTCAATATTGAACCAACTGGCTAACAAAATCCCATTACCTTGGTCCTCCACTCCTTAGTGTGAGTCTTTAATTTCTTCAATGCACTTTTCACAGGCAAACAGAGCCAGCTTACTGGGACTGACATCTTCAATTCCCAGACATTTTTTACCTTTAGAGGTAATGCAAAGAGGCCTGTGGGAACTCCAGTCTGCTTTAGGCCCCTCTGAATTGATTTTCTGTGAATTTTAATGATAAAACTTCTCAGAGGGCTACTCTGAGTTGTGAAGGGAACTGGGATGATCCGCTTCAATTAATGCAGCATCTTCAATTTCCCATTAGTTGCTGACAGCTTCATGCTGAAAAGTCCTCTTCATTTGGGACCAAAGGTATCAGACACAAAACAAAAACCACCATTCTCATTCCTAACTCCAGGAAAAGGACAGTTGGCACAGAGGGAAAGAGATCTTGTCTTAGACTGAGCTAGAGAAGTTATAATCTAGTCAGGCCAGTTATCAATCTTCTCACTGTAGCCCTTATGCCTTAGCTGGCTGAAAAACTTTACTTTTTCCTACCTGACTTTCAAAACAATTTCCCAGCTGGTTGCTTGTAAAATTCCTGTCATCCTGGGCATCTGGCTTTGTATGTATTTCTGTCTAGATGCTCTAAATCATCAGGAGGCATTCCAACTACAACGTGGCTAGAAAACAAGGCCATGAGAGATTTATAAGCCTTGTGCAGCAGGATGCCAGCCTTATTTCTAAAGTATGTTTTTATTCATTTATTTATTCACTGCATGTGTTATGGAAGCCAGTGTCCATTAGAAAAGGTTGCCTTTTAAAAACAAACACTCCTCCCTCAAAAGAGCTGTACAAACAATGAAACAAAGCCCAAACCCCAAAGCAAGACATTTTGAGAATGTGCTGTAATTGTTTCTTTGTTGAAATGTTACCTTTCCACTTAAAATTTAAAGAAATAATATGAACCCTCCTCAAAACCAGGGAGCCTACAGACTTCATTGTATCTTCACCTAGAAATAAATAGAGGGAGTAAGTGGATGAAGAAAAGATGTTCAGAAAGGTTAAATGAAGTTAAAAGGAAGCAGTCAAAAAGATCTGGATTATCGTAGTGATGTTACTAAAATGTTTACTGTGTCATTAACAGATAAGTCTGCTAATGTCTCTAAGACTTTATTCCTCATATCAAACTGAATATTTAACTGCTTGTTCATCATAACTCACTGCTAAAGGATAGCATAAAGGATGGGAAACAGGATATATGAAGAGACACATCCTTCTTTAAGACTTGTAATACATTTACTAGGTCTTTTTTCTTCTAATGATGAGCTAATGTGTTTTTCATAACACAAGGCTTACAATACAGGGCCATTGTATATTCCTTAAATTATGACTTCAGCAGAGAAGCAAGAAAGAAAAACTATTGTAGATGACATGTTACAGTATTTCAGTCTGGGTTAACTGCAGGCAAATCTGGATCTCCTCTTCACAGATATGCCTCTGAGCAGTGGAGTTTTGAAGTCTGGCATCAAGTACTTGAAACGTACACTTCCCTGTTTTCTAAATTTCAACTGAATATTCCTCAGCCCTTTCTCTCTTCACCATACACTGCTGAAACCTTCTGGGTGTTTCAAACAGTTTGAGGGTGGAGTGGGTTTTTTTTGCCACTGCTTGTGGTTTTTGCTCTGTTCAGTTGAAATAATTTTAAGCAGTCCATGGTGGGTTTTTTTCAGAAGAGAAATTAAATTGACGGAAAATTGCATTATTTGATAGTGTTTGCAGTCTGTGGCTATAGCAGTGTGCAATATTTGGGTCAGATTGTTTTTAAGCAGTTAATTGTCTGCTCAACTGAATGCTCAAGCTCAGGCTGATTATGTTCAAGCAGTTGAAAGTTCAATGTACAGTGAGAAATAGGATAGCAATTATCTTCTAAATTCCTTTACATGAGCCACAGGAGGTACTTTTGCTCAGGACTGGAATCCTGGATAATTTGTATCATCAACACAGTTCTGGTTTTAGTTCCTACCATGTTTTTGAGAAAAAAATCAGCATGCTAAAGATCGAAGTCAATTTTTATGTTAATCTTCAGGCAGCTATGAGTGGGAGACACCTGTGATTTCAGACTTCTAAAACAAAGAAAAGTTCCGTAGTTAAAATTCTGAGACCTGAAAGTACAAGACAACTGCTTACTCCAGGTATTCATTAAACTACATTCCAGTACAGCCCAAAGAAGGTGCCTGTGCATTAAAAGTATGGGATTACATTAGGCTTTTTAAACACTTTGTTTTATTGGCCTTGGAATATATGTGATATTTCAATATCTGGTGTGTGTATCATCGAAATCCCTAGTCTTTTATCTTTAAAAAATATGTTCTTAAGAAAGGTCTTTTCAAAAATGTATTTGGTGCAAGGAATATGCTATCAGAAACAGCAATTTGATATTAAAAGTTCTTCTCTTAGTTTTCCAGAAATTGTATGCAGGTAGGTAAGTTAGGAAGTTATGTCAAATGCTCCCAGTCTGAAGGAAAATGTCTCCTCCTCTGGGTTTTGGGCAAAAGTGTTTTACTAAACCCTGGGGCTGTTGTGTTTGGCCATTCTGGCTGGATGTCACACAGATTCCTCTGAGCACAGCTGAGAATAACAGAAGGACAGCAGAATATTCTTTATGACCTTGAGACTGTATCTGAAATACAGAATCAACTTCTACTTAATCAGCTTCATGATGGGTGAATATATTAAAATAACAAATGTGTGTAAACATTACTTTTTCTTAATCAGTTTCATTTTCTTTTTCCAGCAGATCTACACCTGTTGACTTAATCTAGTTGAAATGCAATTTTTTTTCCAATCAGAATTTTAAAAAGCTATCAATTTTTCCAGTTTTCTTGTAAAGCAATATTCTCTTCAAAAAGATCATACAAATGCTCAGAAGCACTGAGGTCCCTATGCATTTGAATGAATACAATGGCATTCTCATTGTGTTCTCAGGTTAAATCATAGCCACGTGTTAGTTTTTTTCTTGGTTTGAACCACTTTGACTCGGTTCACTTGGAGTCTGATAGAATTCAGTTTCAACACAAAGCTCAGGTAAATTTAAAAGAAAAGGGAAATCCAAACTCTGCCTTTTGTCAATACACCTTTATGATCTATCCTCCACAAGAGGCTCATGCTCCTCTAATAATGTGGGCTGACAGGTAATGGGGGAATTGTTCTGCTGCTGCGCTGATCACAAAAACAGGAAGAGATTAATGAAGTCATCAAATAGGTTTAAAACAGCAGCTTTTATATCACAGCACCTCTAAGACAGTGCTTCAGAAAAACTCTGAAATCTTGCTCCAAGGCCTCATGATGCTGAAAAAGTGAATTGCTTGAGAGGTTTAAACCCAGCACTTACACTGTGTTTTCTGGACTGTTCTTCGTGTGTTTTCCTAATTCTCCCTCTTGATGGCAAGCTACCAAGTGGCTTGGTAACAGCAGGTGATGGCTCGTAGGATGGAATTTTTCCCTGAAATATGTAATTTAAACACTGTCTGTAATAGACATAGACTCTTGCTGGTAGACATTTGTTCAAAGTAGAGATCATATCCATCCTCAATAACAAGTTTACTTGCTTTAATGGGGCATTCCTCTGCAATTTCACATTATCTTAAGTTCCCCTTCCTCACTCATACTTCAGATGGGTCATCTTTCTTTCTAAAATTCATTTCCCAGAGCCCTATTATTATTTCTCCAATTTGGGGATCTCCTAAGCATAAATGACTACTCTGACATGGGTGTTCCCATCTGTTCCAAAGCTTTTTTGGTTTTGCATTCAGTGCAAGATTGATTCAGTGAGGAGAAAATACCTTCTGAGAATCATTCAGGGGCTACCTCAGCACCTATAGAAAGAGTACTCCCCTTCTGAACTGGAAGAATCTCCCTCTGAAGAAAGCACCATCTGAAATTGCTTCCCCACACAAAACTTGCCCATGCATTCTCCACCTTGCTTGACAGGTTCCAGCACTGGCTGTGGGTAACATCAGTGTGGTGAGAATACCAAGTACCCCGTGTTCTCAGTCAAAAAGACACTGTCAAAGACTACATGGTCAAAAGAAAATGTTACAACATGTTGATAAGTAAAATAGCAACAATCACGACGGCCAGATGGTGCTCCCAGAAAGCTCCAAAGAATTAATCACTATGTTCTGTAGGCTGGTAGCAAAAATATGTTTGCTATATTTAAATGAAGATACTTTACTGAAGAGTTTCAGAGTAATTAGAATTTTCTTAAAACTCTCTGTCAAAATTATATTGAAAGAACTGTGGGCCAAATGATTCAGACCTAAATAACTTGGTTCAAGCTTTAGACTTGCCTTCCTGTTGAGTATTTTAGCCCTTGTGGCTTCATCTGGTGAAGTATTTGATAGAAGATTTTAATTCAAGTATCAAAGAAAAGAATAAAGCCACACTGTGCAGTAAGTTGCAAACAAATTTATTTTAGTATTTTATAAATTGCAGCTCTGAACCCTGATTTCAGTGACATCCCCAATGGTTTCAGCTGAGCCATGATTTTTAGCTTTATTAATCTTATTTATATTCACTGTTGCTTTCACTACCAGATTTACAGTTTAAGTGGCTGTGAAAAACTTCTTCATGCTTTAAGACAGCTTTCTGTGTTTTCACCTTTAAAATATATTTAACGACTCATTAAACAAGTCTTTAAGGGTTCTGCTAAAATAATTTGGATGCTTTTGGTGTGTTTTTTGCTCCTGCCACATTTCTTTCCTTTTTAAATTTTTTTTCCTATCATTATTCCATTGTCTAATTTTCCACTGAAATCAGCAAACCCCACAATAAACTCTACATTTCTCGCAATTAAAAAACAAAACTAAACCATAACCAACCACCACCATCCAACTCCAACTATGCCACATCTTTCTTTCCATAAATGAATGTGAGTTTCTCCAATTTACTCTTGCACAACTTGCAGGGGGAAAGAACTAAAAAAAAAGAAAAGGCAATGGCTGATCTTTCTTCGTTCTTCTTTTTCCTCAAAGGAGAGGACAACAAGATTTCTGATAGATTTTTTCCTTGGAAGACAAATGAGAACATCCCAAGCTTTGTGGATTGGAAATCAATGTGCATAAAGCAAGAAAAATGGGCAATGGTATCAAGCACAGAGTTTGCACAGTCAGTGAACTCCAGAAAAAATGGGCCATTTTCCCATCTCTGTCTAAGCTGGCAAGCTCCAACAAAACTGGCTCCATCTGTGATTTCCCTTCCTGCCCCAGCACATGGTGTTTGTGCTGCCCTAGACTGACTTACCTGTATCCTGAGAAAGTTCAGTGCATTTTTTGGTATTGTCTAGTGTGGTCTGGGGTTTTTTAAAGCGTGGTCATCAGTAGTATTTTTCTTCTGTATATGAAGTGGTTGCCCACACCTTGTGTGTTGAATTTTAAGACTTTCTTTTCTAGAACTTTCTTTGCTACAGTGAAGTTCCATAATGGTAATAGTATTAGGGAAAATATTTGTAGCTAAGTGCATCCACCTAAATCCAATTGGCTTCTGCGGTGATGAATAAGCCCCACAGCCAGTTTTAGGACAGAGCATTATTTGTTCTTTTCCATCAGGGACATGACATCAGCAAGGTTTGGTACCAATCTGTTGTGCTTTTTAAGGATGAAAGTGGCTCTTCTAAATCCTAACCATTCTGTCCTGGCATATTCCATGTGTAGAATGCAATTAGGTTTATTTGGAGGACTCTACAGAATGAAGGGAGAGTGTGTGGGTGGAATCTTGGCCCTATTACAAGAGATGAAAAGTTTCCACTGCCTGGAATGAAGTTCCTGTTTTTAACTGGGGTTTTGTACACAATGAGATAAGCAGCAGGCAAAGCTCCTCGGTTGTGGATATTTCTTATCTCAGAGGTAAGTTGTCATAAGAAACTAAGCATTTAGAATCTTCTGACACGTACATTATTGTCAATTCTCAAAGTGGCAAAAAAGATGCCACTTGAGTCAGTGAAAAATCTGGGTAGTTGTAGCAAGAATCAAGGGTACGTCTTTAGAAAATATTCCATATAGTCAAGCTGAGCAAGATTTCTTGGCACTGAAGCTCTTATTCTGTATTGGAAAATGTGTTTCTTCATTTATATGAGATAAGAATTTAATGAAAATCTCTTTCCCTGGAGAGGAAGTTCTTTCATTAGTGCAGAAGTAACTGTAGGTTAATTTTAAAGGTTTTTGCAGTCAAATTACTTTAATCTGCCAGAAAATTTACCTGGATATATATGAAGCTATTACCTATTCACATTCATTTGAATAACAGAAAGTCACACTATTTTCTTACTTAATCTACGAAGCACTATTGAGTTTAAATCCCTAAAATTTCACTGCTGCCTTAAAATGTTAACATTATACAGGGAATCAGAGCTAGCACTGAGGAAAGTTCTGGACTACTCTCCATGGAAACAGCATTGGTCATTATCCATGGGATAGTGAAGATTTTAGAGCTAAACCAAAGAAACTCTGCCCTCTTTCAGTATCCCAATTAGGCTGAAAAAGTTATGGGATAATATATAGATAATCAGTCAACGTTATTTCTTTGCTTGTAAATAATGCTACAATCAGCTTCACAAATTGAGTTCTATTCTCAGCCTCTCGTCTGTTGTCAAAAGAATTTAAAATCTGCCAAATTGAAAACAAGCAAGTAAAGCACACTTGGCTTATTTTGCCTTGAGTACATAATAACTTTCCTCAGTCTGCTGGCTGTGCCACTCTGAAATAAATTACGCTTGTTTTTGCAATATAGGAGAGTATCTGTTGATGGCATACCATCTTGTCATCCATTTCAAAAACATTTGTGGCTGCTGATAGCTCTGGAGTCTTGAATTTTGATTAAGGAATTCAATTTTGAAATGACTGCTTCCCACTTCCCTTAAATGCTCCATTACGAATGCCTTTACTGCAATTTGATTTTTGTTTCCTTTGATCACCTTCACCAATTAAAGGTAAAAATGCAAATCAATCACTAAAGGTCATTAGGAAAGGAATAGAGATTATGCAAATACATGTTGACATCCAGAACAATGTGTGCAATTTCAGTTTCTTTACCTCAAGAAGTGCATCTGAAGTATGGAACAGTTTCTCCTATGTATGTAGGACATGGATATGTGTCTATGTCAAGGGATTGTTACTGACATGGAGGGGAATGGGAGATGGGAAATGAGCAAAGAACAGAACTTGAGTCAGAGTGGAGTGTAGAGTGGGGCTGGTGACATGCCAAGTCCAGAAATGGGGACGATGTGTTGTTAAATAAAATCATGTCTCCGTCAAAGGATGATGAAAACAGAAGTGACCAAGTTTCTGTAGCCTTCTATGAGCCAAAGAAAACAGATTTCCATCAAATCATGCCTGTTCTTCCATGACTCTGAGGTTCTAGCATGTATCTCATTCCTGTTTGCTTCTTTGGTCAGTTTGGTATACTTTTTTGCATATTTTGCTGCAATAATATCAAGATGGAAATAGCAGAGATAGATATTGCAAAGATGATCGTCATAGCAGGCAGCTGGTAAGAGACAGCACACAGGAATGAATAATGATGAGGAGAGAAATAAAAAGTAACAGAGAAAAATACCAGCACACACAGTTCAAACCATGGGTGCATCAAGGAGGAAAACAAATCTTTGGATACTTTCCAGCTGTTGCTGTTCTAATTTAATTTAATTCTCCTCACCCAGCGTGTATATGAAAATAGAGTATCTAACATTGGCAGAAATGTCCTTTGCGCGTGTTAAACATCTGCGTAAAAAAAATAGTCAATATTTTATCTGGATTGTTTTGTACCAATTTTTAAAATATATATTTGTTTTCTTTAAAGGGGAAAAGTTAGGTTTTACTGAGTAATCAGACCAGACAACTATCAACATTGCAAAGAAAGGAATCAGTCTAAGCAGAATTTAGTGGTAAAGGAACCTAAGAGTGTTGTTTCTCTGGTAACAGAAAAATTGTGCAAAGAGATCAATGTGTTCACAGGAAAGGCCATTAAAATTCTCTTACTGCAGTACAATTTTGCTTTGTTGCTGATATCTCTTTCTCTACTCTTCTCACCGGCTTTCTAAATTCTAGTGTAAAAATTTTTTTTTTGCTTTCACAGATAAATTTTTTTTCAGCTGTAAACTAAACCAGGATTCCTTCTAGATAAAACAGCCTGAAGTTTGTTTGGTTTATTTGTAAATGCCACTTTGAACTGTGACTTTGGCCTGATCAATGTACTGCTGAGCCTCAAGCTCTGTGCTCCTGCATGGCCCCACAATCCCTGTTTGTGTGACTGGATGTCAGCTTTGAGAAACGACCTGTCCTTGCACAGGGGTTGAGGGGTATGTGCCACGTTTGGGTATAAAGCCTGGTAACTGGGAAAAGCTGTCACTCATTTTTGTACTTGTTCATGACAACAGGAAATGAAATATTCCTGGATGGCAGAAAGAGCAACATGGAAACAGAATAACCTGTTAATGGCGAGAATGGTGATTGGATAAATAGTTCCAGCAGTATCACCAGGAAAAAAAAGCTGCTTTTTAATTCAAGGAGTAAAATGGAGGCACTTGGTAAATCCATGAAAACACGTAGTATTACACTACTGAAAAAAGCAACACAGTGGAATAACATCCACAACATTTCTTGAAGGTTTTGCATAGTACAGGGAAGGAAAATGGGAGTCAGAAAAGAACACAGAATCCAGATAAGGCATGAGTTGGTTCCTCATAAGTGAGAACTACAGGCAAGAACATATCTGTGACTGAAGCTGTCCCTTTAATAGGACATCTTTTGATTCAAAGGATCTTTTAGTGTGAAGTCAATTGCGTGGATATGAATGGGGAAAAGGCTGGAATTTCTTTGAGTTAAAAGAGGAAAATCTATCACAAATAAATATAAAAAGCATGGAAAAGGGGAGGGAAAGTGTATAAAGAACTCTAAAAATAATGAGAAGATTATTTCCAGAAAAGTGTAGGCCTGAATAAGAACACCTGAGAACTAGAATGAATGGACTGATGAAAAGAACAATCATATTTTGGAGATCAAGGAATACAGGGCTAAAACCAGATTTGACGAACATAAAACAAAGTCGGATTTTACAAATATTATCAAAACATGCTTTCAGGTTGTCTTGAAGTGACGTATGATGGCAGCCTACTCCATGATCCTCAGCTTCATGCCCCAAAATGGTTGCTGGACCTTAAAGGCCCAGGCCGAGTGTGAGAGGCCGGGCCCGGGAGGGCTCTGGGCTCTTTCGGCGGGAATTTTGGAAGCCTCACGCCCCAGTCGCACTGCGCGGTTCGCCTTTGCTTGGCTAGCTTGCTTTTCTTGAGCCAAGCAAAAAGCTTCTCCCTGCCCTGGCTCGCAGGAGCTGCAGTGGCAATGTTCCCGCTGCCTGCAGGTGCAGCGAGGCCGGAGCAGCAGCACGGCGGGAGCGCAGCCCCGGGCCCGGCCCGAGCCTCGGAAAGCCGAGGCGGGGAGGGAAAGCACAAGGAGAAGCCTTCGGCCCGGCTGCTCCGCCTGCCCTGGAGAGCAGAGAGCCACCGGCTGTTTGCCTCCTGCTGGAGCTCCCTGGAAGCTCCGCGTCCCTCAAAGGGAAAAGGGAAGATCTGTTAAAGTTCCGCTTCCCTCAGAGGGAAAAGGGAAGCTCTGTGGTAGCTCCGCTTCCCTCAGGGAGAAAAGGGAAGCTCTGTGGTAGCTCCGCTTCCCTCAGAGGGAAAAGGGAAGATCTGTGGTGGCTCCGCTTCCCTCTGAGGGAAAAGGGAAGCTCTGTGGTAGTTCCGCTTCCCTCAGGGAGAAAAGGGAATATCTGTTAAAGCTCCGCTTCCCTCAGAGGGAAAAGGGAAGCTCTGTGGTAGCTCCGCTTCCCTCAGAGGGAAAAGGGAAGCTCTGTGGTAGCTCCGCTTCCCTCAGAGGGAAAAGGGAAGCTCTGTGGTAGCTCCGCTTCCCTCAGGGAGAAAAGGGAAGCTCTGTGGTAGCTCCGCTTCCCTCAGAGGGAAAAGGGAAGATCTGTGGAAGTTCCGCTCCCCTCAGGGAGAAAACGAAAGATCTGTGGAAGCTCCGCTTCCCTCAGAGGGAAAAGGGAGACTACGTCCGAGCTCCGCTTCCCTCAGGGAGAAAGCCGGCGCCATCTCGCACCACGAGTCCGGGAGGGGGATTTCTTCAACTTTTGCCTTATTTTCCGGGCATTTTTCCGTCTTTGTCCTTCTGTGTGTGTGGGGCAGGGGCTGAGTTCTGAGGATTTGCTGTTCAGCAGTGTTTATTTTTCTTCCTTGCCTTGTGGGCAGTCTGTTGTTAATAAACTGTTGAGTTTATTTTTGGGGGTCCCCCCCCTTATTAATTTTCTACTGGTGGAGGGGAATTGTTGAAACTCTTTACAGAAGAGTACTCATTGCAGAACGTCCTCTCTTATGCTTGTCTCAAAACTGAGACACAAGTACATTTTAATCTACATATAATAAGAAGAGAGTAAAATCTGGGACGCTATCAAATAGAAAATTAGCAAATGATTCAGAGAGAACTGAATTATCTTCAAAACTAAAATGCTGGGATTTATGAAACGAGGCAACATTTTCTTGGTGACAGGTAACAAGAATTTACATCAAGAACTGAACACACGATCTGGAGGAAACGATAGAGATGGAGAAGGACCAGCTATAAATACCAGAAGGCACACACCAGAACAGTAGTGAAAAGGCAGATATGGTTGTAGAGCATGTCCAGCAAGGTAATTCCAACAGAGAAATGTTCATACTATTGGAAAAGAATGATGGGATCTCACTTGGGAAGCTATATACAGTGTGAGTTCCCCACACAGGAAGGATGGGGCTGGAGAGATGCAGAGGGCGTAGAAGGGAATGGGAAATGAGCAGCAGAACAGTGCTTGATATAGGCTTACACACAGGGGAGACAAACAATATCATATATAGGTATTAAAAATGCATCAGAAGTGTGGATACTAGAGGCAGAAGAACAAACAAATATTTTTCAACTAGTTATGTATAAACTCTGAAAATTAGAAGTGGGTTTCTGATCATTAAATGTGGCAAAGTTTGCAGCAGACCTCAAAAATGAGCAGTGAAATAATTGCAGTCCAAGTCTGAAGTTAGCGGCAACTGAAAGATTTTATATTTTGCTAAGTAATTGTCAATTTTTTGGTTTAGCTTCTCTCACTATATATATTAAACCTTTTATGAGGAGTGATTCAAAAATTAAGCTTTTCATCTTCTGAGACTCATTTTCAGGCCCTGCAGTCAGACATTTATTCATTAAACTGTGTGATGCATCAGAGCTACTTGTCTGTTCTTGGATATCATGAATACAAACATTCACCATCGGGTTGTTTACAGTGTCAGCCCTGAATATACATGCAGGAATTACCAGGTGGTTACATTGTTTTAGGTATGACAGATCTATGGCCTGCTATTCCTGGTTTATTATCTGTTTATTTTAAGGCACTTAATTTAGTGCTGGAGGAGTAGACTCCTCCAAAGCAATAAACATCTGTTGCTGTTGTTACTCTGAGCGTTTGCAGCCCATAATGTTCTTGTCCCCTCTGGCAGCTGAAGGTAAATAAGGGAACATCACTCAAGTGTCAGCGTGGGGGGACCTGGGTGAGGAGGGGACAGTGTAGTGTGACTACAGAATTAGGTCAGACTTTTCCTCCTGATAACATCTTTGCCATGGAAAGTTCACATATAAATAATATGAAAATTAGAATTTAAATGACAGTCTTGTATCAAAAAAAAAATAATTCAAAATGCCTACGTTAGTTTTGCATAAGTATATTTCTAAAAAAACGCCAAGCAACCCTCCCAATAAACCAGGAGTGAATATTGCTGCCGTTGGGTCAATGCTTTCTAAACTGCAGTCAAATTTCCACTCAGTTTAGGCTATTTCCTTTCAGCCTTTAAGTTGGGAGACTGTGAGTTGAGATATATTTCCATCAGGTAATTGGTATTCCATAGATAGGAAAGATGGATCTGTTAGTGCTCCTTATTGTCACGATCCCCCACCACATTTTACTGCAAGACCTTATTTTCAGGTATGTTTGTAACTTCAAAGTGCACGTGACCTTCCTTCCTTCCCCTGCTACTGTCTCCTTTCAGATAACTTCCTCCTGCTATTTCAGCTGAAATAGCCATTTTCTGAAACTGAATTAAGGAAAAATTCTTACTAGCCCATGCTAATAAAATCCCATAAGCATTTAATCCAAATGATCTCATATCCTCTGTATGGTGGAGCAGAGGCTTGAGATCAGAGGAACAATCTTTTACCTGGGATAAGTTCTTTCCGTCTCTGTGAAATTTGCCTGTCAAGTCACTAGCCTCTGAAAAATCCCATTTTACGGACATTTACTAGAAACATGTGGATTTTGGGAGCTGAAGTCTCTGAAAATGCCCTGGGCACTAAACCTTCTCCAGAAGTACAGCTTCTGAGTGAAGTGGTGCTGTTATCACTCCTCCCCACTGCAGCTGGTTTTCCTGCAGGGACTAGGACTGTAGGACCATGACTGACCTTGGCTGTCCGTGCTGTCATCACTTCTTGGCTACCAGATGAAACATTCAGGGTCTCATTTGGATAGCCTTGGACACCTTTATATGTTTTTTTTTTTTTTTTAATTTTTTGTCTGCAAAACGTTTCTAGGGAAAGGAAGGAGGAGGACAAAAGTGTGTTCTGGTTTTATTTAATTTATTTTTAAAGGAAATTTATTTTCTGTGCTGTTTTAATCACAGTGCTGAAGGTTATAGAAGAACTTGGAATGACTAGAAAAGAAATGGTGCCCTTTCAGGAAATACCAGACCTTTTATTCAGCCCTGTGTTTAGCCACAGAATGAGGGTAGGTAATTAAATATTAAATTAGTGCTCACTTACCACCTCAGGACTTACATGTGAAAATACTCCTGCATTCAGAGCACCTTCAGTATGCAGCTCTTCACATTCCACAGCTATCACATCTTTATATCATGTTGTGCCTTAACAAATGAGAAGACAACCTCACTTTTCTGCCCATTCATTTTTCTTGTCTTCACCCAAATTATTAAACAGAAAGTGATAAACACAGCAATTTCAGCATTCAGTGAAACTAGCATTTTTTCCTACTCCATCTTTCTTTGAGGAATATTCCTCAAGTCCCAGTTTCTATAAATGTGGAAAGAATGCAAAGCATAAACCCTTCTGAGTCATATTTTCTAAGCCGTTTTGTCATCTCTGTTGTTCTCATCTGCTTGGATTTCAATTTGTCTTTTTAAAATGTCATGTCCCAAAGTGAATCGAATCAGTCCTGCTGCCGAAGCCTGAGCATTGCTGAGCAGAGGAGAAGGATTATTGTGCTGGTTTGACACATGCTGTTATTGTTAATATAATCAAGTGTAGCATTTGTCCTTTTCTGTGTAAGCATCCTATATGTGAATTGTAAGCAGTTTATGATTTAACTTCTAATAACTGTGTCTGTCTTTGTAGGAGTGTTCCTTGGCCCACATTTCTCATAAATATTTGCTTTGGGTTCAATATTTACTAGCATTGCAACCTTTTGGACTGCAAAAGAAAAAAAAAAACCCTATTTTAAACAGGACATATAAAATGCATTAGGCAATGGAAGACTAAGACAAAATGACTCTCGGTGGCAGGGAACATCACAGAGTCACAGGACTGTTTTGTGGCAGCCCAGAAATCCAAAGCTATTTTTTTCATCACTGTTTAATGAATCTGAAGTAACTTGATTGTCATGGCAAATACAGCCAGCCATGAGTGCTGCATTTTAATCATCCTGACATACTGCAGTAGGGCTCAGTGCTACTGCTGCTAATTCAGGGGAGATGAGCACAATGCTGGTGACATTTGAAACAGAAGGGACAGTAGGCATTTCATGGTAGAGTGCAGAAATGTG
The DNA here is from genome assembly GCA_013399915.1 of Illadopsis cleaveri. Classification (NCBI taxonomy): domain Eukaryota; kingdom Metazoa; phylum Chordata; class Aves; order Passeriformes; family Timaliidae; genus Illadopsis; species Illadopsis cleaveri. The sequence goes on along the minus strand of VXBB01024228.1, from coordinate 73,590 downwards.
CTACCAAGATGTCACAGCTACAGATACCACCTCCTGAGTGTTGAAATGGATGTGGAAATCAGTAGCTGAAATAAACTGAAACAAATACTCTAGATCACCTTACTATTTCACTGCCAAGTATTTCGCCTTCTTAATATGTAAGTTCTACAGATGCCATAGTCCATCTTCTGTTTTCCCTCCTGTGACCACATTGACCACATCTTCTCAGAGGGAAAAAAAACACTAGGGCTCTTCAAGTCCCTGGTACCTCTCAGAGCAGATTATATACAATTTTAGTAGTTTCTCCACAGATCAGAGAAAAAAAAAAATCAATCTTTTCTGAGACCCTCAGAGTTCAAAGTGGTAGATCAAGAGCATGTGCTTGGCAGGGGAAGATAATGAGAGAGTCAGTGCTCAGATGTTAAAAAATATCAGATCAGAAATATGAGGTACCCATTCATTGACTGCTGCTAACGAAAAAAAAGCATAATGTTTACTTGGAGATGGGTCATGTTAAAGAAACATGTTATCTAGAATAAAATAGAATTTTATTCTCTTATTATTTATCTAGAATAAAATGTGTGGGTCCCACTGTAAAATATGCTGAGCAGCCCCAGTTCTCATTGTGTGGCAATTCTGCAGTAGCTCCACTGTGGGCACAGTAATTTCAACACCAGAAATATTTTTGTATGGACTAAATGTGGCCACATATGGGCGTAGTGGAGAACAATTACTAGACTTGAAATTCCCTCCCTGATGTATCCCACCGTGGCTTCCATCTGCAGACAATCTGGTCTCATTCTTTATGCCTCATTTGTGCAAACTCCTGCAAGAGAAGTCAAGAGAAGAATGAGAGCAGGTTAAAATCTCAGAATGTGGATGATTTCTCTGAGAGTTGTGGGCTCTTAGCCCCTGCAGTCTTCAGTTCTTGAAAAAGGGATGCTCAGGATGCTGTTGCTGTAATTCTCTTAGGGAAAATGGCTGGAACATGAGGGAAGCCAAATGTTGCATTGACACATTAGCTAGTCCTAGCACTGTCCAGCTGCCCTTACTTTTCATTGCAATAAGTAACGAAGTCAGCTTTGCATGGCAGTTTTCAGCATTGTGGAATGAAGGCTAAGACATCCACTAAATCCTCCACGGGACCATTTCCTCTGGGTGAAATTCAGGATAATGATTTTGGCAGAGGAAGAGAATCCTTGAGAGCAAAACTTCTTCCTAGCAGCGTACTCAGCTTGGTTTCAGTGGGGAAGAAAGTGCATGTAGACTGGGAAAATGGGCAAGGATGGGTGACTTGAGAGCTACTTTTGGTTCTGTTGTACACAGACCTGCAGCCTGGTGGAGTTTTGACCTCTACAACCACAAGAGAAGCCAGGAGAAGTCATGGAAAGTCAGATGAATTATTCTGAAATATACACAAAAAAATTTCTAATTATTTATTGGAAATGCCCAGCCACTGGATTACATGTGCCAGAACCTGGGTCAGTGATGAGAGGATAAACACCACTGTGGGAGGAGGGCTAATGCATTTCCATCTGAATTGATTGCAGAGTTACAGTACACAAAAGCCTAAATTAAGGTTTTGTAATCTTAGGTGTGGTGTGCCCAGTCAAAATTCTGCCACCTAATTACAGTGACAAGTAAAATTTTATTATAAAGGGGAAAAAAAAAAAAAAAGAGAAAACTTTGTAATGGATCTATTTTGATAAGAATGCAAATATCCTGATTTTGGTGATGTTAACTATTTAAACCTCCTGTTTTTGATGGAAATCCATGTAAAGTCAATACATGCTCAATGGCAGTTTGGAGGTTCTGAGCCTGGACATCTGTTTTCAAATACAGATATAATGAAATAGACTATAAAATACAAACACTTTTTCTGTCACTAAAACCGAAGTTGCACATAGTGACAATTTGAGTTGCACATTACAAGTTGATTTTTTTTTTTTTTTTAGATTATGATTTAAATAAATCTTTTGCCATTACATTCTGTGTACTTTGAGGAGGGATTATAGAGAAATAGGAGAAAGTTATAAAATAGAAACTGATAAAAGGCTTATTTGGTGTTTGGGAGTCCTGCGCTAGCAGCTAAAAAAGCCTTTTGAACAGAACCAATCTCTGTGAAAGCTTTATTGATTACACAGAGAAAAGTCCATTTTAAACACTTTCATAGCCCTGTGTTGCCTCAGGAAGCAAAATCTATTACACTTAGATTATGAACTTTTTGTTTATGAACTCGGCTGTCTTAGTGGACAGCTGGAAGAAACCAGCATTATTATTTCTTCTGTGTATAAAGCAGAGTTATCAAAAAGCCTCCATTTTCCCCATGTGTCTACTGCTGCTGTTCTCAAGCCATCCATAGTGTGAGGTGGTTTGCCACATGCTCCAGCTGGAGCTGGAATGGCTGCCTCCTGGAATGGCTTTCCAGGTCAGGGAGCTTCTCGAGTCCCCCCACACCTCCAGTGGGTAAGATCTGGGCTGTACTCCCTGATTAGTGTTTGTCTAATTGCTCTGCTTGCTCCAGGCATTTTTCAGGCTCCAGGTTGTTGTGTTGTGTTAGGAGAATGACTCAGATCTATCTGTGGTTAAATAAGCTGTGAAATGAGCTGCTCAAACAACTATCACTCATCAGGGTGATAATGCTGCTCTAAGGAAAGGATTTCCACCTCTCTTTGACCTAAGGAAAGGTCTAAACCAGAAAGATGAGAGAGAAAAAGGGATTACTTTTCTTTGCCTTTCCTTAGACGGGGTGAATGTCAGGCTGCAGTGGAGGAGAGCCTGGATTGGGAAGTTGCAAGAAATCTCCACCTCCTGGGGAGAATGCTGGGAGCTGCTGGAGGGGTAGGAAGGGAGAAGAGAAGGGCACGGTGAGGCTCAGAAACAGCGGGGCTCTCTCAGCTGCAATCAGCAGTGGCTGTGAAACTCGTGGGCTCTGCCTGTGGCACAAGTTGATGCAGCCAGTAGGAGTGAGCTAATTCCTGGAGGGCAGGAAAGGTGAACTTTGTGTGTGGCACGTGGTCACATATTTCTTCTGGCCTCCAGTGATGGGGCTGACATTTGGCATCTCATTGAGGGTGAAATGATGTGACCTGCCTGTTCCAGCGCTGGGTCTTTTATCAATTTGGGCTCATAGCATCAATCCAGCTGAAATTGGTACCTGTAAGTTCTTGAAGTCTCAGGAACTGTGAAGTTGATTAAATTGACTCTGAACCAGCATCTTCAAACACTTCTGCCTGTCCCCTCCATTCCCCCAAAGCTCAAAGAAAAAGAGAGAAAAGGGTAAAAATGATAAAATGCCTAACTTACTTCCACCTAAATCTTACCTTGGAGCTTACAGTTCTTTTCCATCCACCTGACCCTCATTTCTGACTGTGAGAAACAGACCGTGCTGTTCACAGCATGTTTTCTTTCTCCTCATGTTATACTTTGCCAGCCTGACAAATTTTAATGACTCCTTGAAATTTTTTTTAGCAACAAAATAGAAAAGGATCTGAGAAAGATTTCTCGCCTGTAATATCAAAAAAGTTGGAGCCTGCTCATTTGGACAATAGCACCAGGTAGCTGCACTTTTACATTGATTTATGTCTCACAGAAGATGTGGATAAACACAGAAATACTGGGAAAATGCCTCAAAGCACTCACAGTTCTATTCTCTTGTACTCAGCTTCTCTTTTTGATATAATTCTGAATGAAAGCTTTAGAAGAAGAGTTCTGGCAGATTGTCAGGCATTCAAGTAGATTAAACTTCTTCCTTAGACTGATCACTGTAGGAAGCTTTGCTGGAGAATTAGAAAAATAATGCAATGAAATGATAGAATTCTTACAAAATTAACAAACTCCCTAGATTTTAAAATCTAGGCATACCAGCTTTAATTGCTGTTAGCTGTGGTCTTGGCAGTTTTTATTACAGTTTTACAGAGGTGTGTTTAAAATAGAAAACATTGAAAACTTTCCAAAAATAGCATGTTAGGGTCAAAATTAATCAAGATGTTTGCTCTTGATATGGGCAATAAGGGTTTGCAAAAACTGCAAGTGTGGCAAAAGGTATGAGTGGATGAGTGGGAACTGTTTTTTCCTCAAAATGGCTTTATTTTGTTGAGGTTTTTTACCAGCAGAGACTCAGTGCACTGGTATCTGAGAGTAGTTTAGAAGAAATTCCAGATCCTCCATAGAAGGCAGTATGGGAGTCACTTATTTTTAGGGAAAGATCAGTCCTGATTTCAATGAATTAAACTTTACAATTGTTAAAAAATAATAATAAAATACATATAGATAATTCTGTCTCACCAAATGGGTGTTTTTGTTTGATTTCTGCTACAAGAGTATTTGGGGAAACTGTTAATTTTATTGAGCCATGTTTCTTTAAAGGTGTTTGACTCCAGTTTAGAACTTACCAAGTACCTTAAAACTGCTAAAACTGCTCTGTGATTAAATAAGAGTGTCTAAATAAATGTTTGTGATCTTTAAACAAATTCCCTTGATTGGAGGTTTCTGTCTGAGGACACCTGATGTATCTGTGTTGTCTAAAACTGTGCTGCCTGAAAGGAAGAATACTATTGACAAGCTTTAAATTGGTCTGTTTGGTTTTACTGAATTTTAATTAAAAAACAATTGGAGTTCTTTAAAGTAGACATTGGAAAGGAAGATTATATTGGTGAAAAATTGCGTGGGTAATTTACAAACATGTCTTCCAATACCAGCCAGACATTTTCAGTCCAAACCAGACTTAGCAGGCTGGGTTAGTCAAATCTAATTAATTTGCCTTCATGTATCTTTTGGCATATTGTTAATCTTCTTTGGTTTACACAGGCTTTAACAACAGCTCTGTGAACAGGTGCCGTGGGCTGGAGAGAGCTTTGAACATCAGGTGTGTGCTGACAGGGAGTTAGAATGGCTCAAGTTCCTTCTCTCAGCCTTTCCTGCTTCCCCTGTGTTTATGGACAGGGAAAGCAGTTTTGAAAATAAAAGAGCATCACCCTTCCTTCAGAAGTGGGAAGGGAGATAATGGCCTGGAATATCAAAAACGGGCAGGAGGGGGTTTTACCCATACTTTCTGCTCCTTGTAGTCACCTCATTCATGTAATTACATGCAGTAATCACAAGTTTTTGCCCCAAAAGTGTGGGAGCAGAACATGGCATTCCCCAGAGCCACTCTGTGCAGCAGAACTGATCCAACTGCGTGTTCTGTGCACATGTTAGTGTGAGACTCCTGTGATTTAAGAACCAGGGTCCTGAAGATTTCCTGTCTTCTCTATAACCATTTTTTTCCAAGAAATGCTCCAAGTTAATTACTTCCAGCTAGTATTTTTTGTTCTATTTGTAATGTTAAGACTCCAGGTTAGAGTTTGGTTTAGTAAGTAAGCAATGGCATGTGTGCCCTGATTAAAAAAAGTCCCACCAGATTCAAGAGATGAACAGCAGCAATGTAAATAAGTAAGATAAAAGGAAAAATTTGGTTTCCATTTCTTTCTGCAAGTTTACTTAGCTTTTTGTCTGGGCAGACTTTGGATAGATTGTAGCCCTGGAATTGTAAAAATAAAACTTACTTTTACCTGTATTTTCAGCCACGTAAAGGCTTGCTTGCCCCCCTCACCCACCATATCACCACTCTAACTTATTATCAACACAGAGCACTCTAGATCTTCCAAGTCAGCTTTAAGTTCCTGTAGCCATGCCAGTTTATGCAGATTCTTAAAAAATAACTTCAGAAATTAAGTACTTGCCTCATTAGTCTGATCTGCAGGAAACAGCATTATCAATTATAAATAAAACACTTTAAATACAGCTTAATTAGTTCCATTTGTGGAGCATTAGCTAAGTATGGTTCTGCTGTTATAAAAATAACACTAAGATAGCCATAACATATTTAGCTAGATAAGCTAAATGTTTCAGCTTCCCTTTTAAATGGGCACCTTTATACCTCTGATCCCTTTGAGGCTGGACTTCACTCAGCATCTTTATTCATAGTATCAGTTCCTCACTCTGTCATTATTTACTGCAGGAATTCATGAGGAGGCTGGTGTCTTCAAGACACCTTAATCTCATACAGTTCATTAACATTTCAAAAGATCTTCCTCGGAGTCACAGATAACATCATCTGTGGGAGAAAAATTGGATTCTTGTATTAAGTTTGTTGTTTGCTCTGCTCGGAAGCAGAAACGGCTTTCCTCTGAACCAACAGCTTGGTTTCCAGATTTCAACTGTAGTGGTTCATTTAGAGCATCAAAAATGAACTCCCTGAATTAGAAATGTCAGAATTGATATCCTTGTGCAAAACTTTGGACAAAGGGATTACAGGTGCTATTGATGTGAAAAGGGAAAAGGTCAGAGATTGAACCTAATGAAATGAGTCTCATTTTCACTCCTTAGTGAAAACTGGAGGGGGAGTGAGACAGGTTCTGCACAGGAAGAGTTAAAAGAACAGCCAGGCCATGGACTGAATAAGAAGCAAAAGGTGAGATGAGAGAAGTCAGGCTAGCAGAAGAATGGAAAGAAGTATAAATAAGGTAGGAAAATGTTAAGGGTGACTGACAGGTCAGAGGGTACGGAAATCTGGTGATGGATCAGAGCCTGGAAAGGAGAAGGTCACTGCAGGCTGTCACGAGGAATTTCTATTAACAGCTGGATTTTGGCTGGTGTGGAGGGGAAGGGGCCTCAGGCAGTTTGTGTAAACAATGAGCTTCCAGGTGATGGGGAGAAGAGGGATATTTGGTGGTCCATGGTGAGGATGGAGGCTGGGGCATCAGTCCCTGCCTCCAGAAAGGCCAGTGAGATCACACAGGGGGAGAAAGGGGGTGCAGATTGGAGGAGAAAAGCTGGTTCTGGTGCACCAGTTCATCTTCACTTTCCATTCCAGCCCAAACAGAACAAGGACTTTACAGCCAGGTTACAAAATATGACTGGGGGAATACAGAGTGGGGAAAATTCACCAGTTTGCTTTAGTGTCCAGGGGACACTGCAATTATCAGCTGCAGTTCCACACTTAAGGAAAGATGATGCATAGAATTTGATTATTTTAGAGGAAGAGTTTGAGCCTTTAAATTGTTGGGTCCTGTAATCCATGGACATACATTTTATGTGTTATGAATATATTAAATGCATTTAATGATGGAAGTTGAAGGAATGGTTAGGATGACACGCCAATATTTCTGTATGAAACAGGTTTTTATCTTTCAAATTAATATCTGAGATTCTGTGAAAATAATGTTTTTTTCTTGTTGCTTCTTAGTGATAGATTCATTTTGGTGTTGTTTTTTTTTTTTTAATGGAGGTTTCAGATATCAAACTAGATTTATGGAGAACTGTCCTCCTCCTTCATTATGTGGATTTTTTAATGAAGGTTCTAGGTGGTGAGAACTCTATCATGTCTGCACAACCAGATCACATGGAAGTCTGAAGGGCTTTTTTATATATTTTAGTAACATGATTAGAGCAGGAAAATGCCAGAGCTATATTTGTCCTTTTAGAAGACACTAGATACTAAAAGAAAGCCATCTTAGCAAATGAATTTTTATGATGTAAGCTGGGCATGAATTCAAAACACTATTACACTTGGAACATAAATGTGTTAAAGTGAAATAACAAAATTAGAGCAGACAATAAATAGAACTCGGGGGGGTGTGCTTTTACTGCCTTACCAGAATGAACTGCTCATAATCATGGAAATGATCACAGTATCACTAATGGAAGGATCTTTGTGGGAAGCAGACCAGACTGTCTCATTCCAGCACATTCACACATTACCCATAGGGTTCAGTCAGTGCCATTCTTTTATCTGTTGCCAATTGCCACATACAATTGGTTATGTTTATACAGTGGTTGTGATGAAAACATCAGCCAACAGCAGAAAAGCCCCAAAAGTCACCTCCAGAGCAAATCCCTCTCAGTTTATTCATGCCACTGAAGAATGGCACTACCCTCCTGAACAGATGGGGAGCATTTAATATTATAGTACAATAAAAAAATCCTTAATCAAAGAACAGTACATTAAAAGAATTAGAGAAGGTTAATACTGGTGGCTTAATGCAGGGGAACAGCTTTTTTATTGAATTCCTGTGGAACACATTTTGCCTTTCTGCACACTTCAGCATGCAGCATTAGCTGAGGAAAATTGTGGTTGAGTACAGGACAAGGACAACAGAGGGAGAAGGTGAAAAAAGAACTGATGTAGAGAGAGATCCAAGCATCATTTCCTGATCAGACTAAGACTTGGATGTGTTGTTTGATACTTAATTTTAGAGCTCTTAATTAAAAGCATCCTCCCTCCCACACCTTTGGGGATGCTATTTGCAAAGGGGATGTTTAAACTCATTCTAGTTGAAACCAGAAGAGCTTCCTGATGCTGTTGTATATGGTTGCAAAATCAGAGTCTGTATGGTTCCAAATTCTTAGGAAGTCTATTTGAGAAATGACCAGGACACTGGAATATGTATTAAAGAATTTTCCCTGTGAACAATTGGTTTGTGAAAGCAAGAGGGCAGATGTGAGTGTAGATTTAAGAGGCACATTTCCACTGAGTTCCTGACACCTCTTCTGAATTTCTGTACTGTTTCTGGCAAATCACATCAAGTAAAAATATTCCTTAAATTGTTTCTCTTATTTCAGCACTAATCTATACCTTCTCAGCCTCCTGTTGCAGTAAAATGCTGTTCTATTTTTAGCTACTGCTTCCCAGCATTTGCTATTTCTTATTTTCAGAATTTGGATGCTAATGGCAAAACACTAGAAATAACAGTCCTGAAAATGAATTTATTCTCATTTTTAAATTTTTCTTATGACTTTTCTAATGCATTCTTTAGGAATTAAAAAGTCCCCTTTTGTTGCCTATTTCATTTTTTATTCCATAACAGCTTTTGCTTAGTGTGTGCAGGAAAGTGGTGGAAATTTGAGTTTATCTATTAGATATATGAACCCTATTGATTGTTTCTAATGCTTCTCAAATGTACAGAGAATGACTAAAATCAGGTCAATCTACATCTGTATTATTATTTTCATTAAACCCACGTTGTTGTTCATGATGGTTTTTCTTAAATTTCCCCAGAGAGCATGCATAAAATATTATTATAAAATTTACTTTTAATGGCTATATAATCTGAATAATACTGCAGAAACATTGTTGAGATTCTTTTTGTAAATTTTTTGTAGTGATTGTGGATGTACACACAACTAATTGCCAGTGATCTTTTGAACTGCAAGAATTAGACTGGGATGTATGTTCTGTTTCCCATCTTTTTCACTGATTTTCAGAGATAAAAGGCAAAATAATATTAGTTGTGTCCACTGATGCTATATTGCTATATTTTGCAGCTAAAAGTTGAAATTCAAGGAACTAATTTCAGTATTATTAACTCTGTAGAGTTCTTTGCATCTGTGCCTGATCCTGAGGACAGAATTTGTCTTGATTCACACTAGAAATGGCTGTGCCATTTCCAGGCTTTCCATTTGGTGTTTCTTTCCCACATGTTGCCACCTGTGAGCTCTCAAATACAGACAAAAAAGAAAAAAAGGGGAAAAAAACCCCCAAACAAAAACTACAAATAAAATAAATTATGTTTAGAATCTATAATTCTGTTCATTCCTCTCTGAAGATCATTAATTTTGTGATCTAGTCTCTGCTGTAAAATCTCTTTAATTTGCAGTCAATTCTGAAGCCCTGTAGAGGTGCTGGCAACAGACTGTGACTTTTGGCTCAGTCTTGTCTGTGGAGATGCAGTTTGGACCAGAGCCATGCCTGGTTTCTTGTTGCCAGTGGCTTTTTTGGGGGGTTTTTTTGGGTTTTTTTTCCCCATTCACCTGCTTTATCCAGAATTGGGATGGTCAGGAGTTGATTAATACCATACACAGTATATAATTTTCGAGTCTGTGTGAAGCAATCCTCACCAGCTACATTTTTGAGCTGCCATTGCTAGATTCAATTTGGAATTAAGACCCGCCAGGTAATCTGCAATCCTACCCAAAACAGATGCCAGCTCAATGGAAATAAACTGCATAACAGTCTGGGGGAACTGACATGCCTGTGCTACTCCCAAAATCACAAATCTTACACGCAGCTACTGAAACCCCATGAAATATGCTGACTCTGACTCTAAAAGGGTATGAAGGTAAGCACATTTCGTGATAAAGAAATAGCAAGAACCCTGATGAAGAGTTTGAAATTTTGGCTGAGGCCGAGATTTAAGATGCTACACAAGAGTGATACTTCACATGAGTAGGAGATTCAGTATATGTGCCTGATTGACACAGGTTTGGGTCTTTTTGCCTCTGTATCAGGACAGCCTGTAATCTCAGTAATCCATCTGTTGCTTAAAATAACATTCTGAAAGCTAAGTCAGTACAGAGCAAATTGCTTTACTTGACCTGTGGTAGAAGAGTCCTTTCTCTGTGTTAGCCTTAGGAGCTGAACTTGCAGCCCGCAAGAAAAAATTACTTCAGGCTGCTTGGCACCCAGAAGGCAAAAGGCACAACATCCCACAGGCTGATGGGGCTGAACTCTCCTCACAAACAGGCAGGCTGCCAGGGGGGAACAGTCCCTGCAGTATCCTGAGAGGCCAAAATGCAGCTGTGGGCACTGCCCCAAGGGAAGAGCAGAGGAAATGTGCCCCAGGGTCTTTGCCCAGCCCCTGCCCTGGCAGGGCTCAGGTGCCAGCACAGGCACAGCTGTACTGGTAAGAGAAAATAAACTATTTCTCCCCGGATTGCAGCTCTAAACCTTTATTTCCCCTTGATCATAGTGACGTCTCTCACCATTAAATGAACTACTTTTCATGCATTTTCTCACTCCACAGTTGCTGGTGGGGGGGAAAAAAGAAAAAAGGGTGCCTGTGATGTTTCTTGTTTCTTCTGTGGAACAGAAAATAACAGCACCCTGCTGCCTTCCAGCGGTTCACTGCGGTTCCCACAGGGGAACCGTAAGTCTCCATATTGCTGTTCTGACAGACTTTTTGGCATGGTGTCCTGTGGAAACTAGACTTGTAGAATCATAAAGGGAAATGGCAGAGGGGATGGAGGAAAGAAAGGGAGGGCAGGGGAGATGGAGCAAGGGCAGGGGTCCGTCTGTCTGTCTGTCTGTCTGTGTGATCCCATTGTTGTGCCACTGGCTGTTCTTTCCCTCTTGGTTGAGAGAGGTCCCTTTTTGTTCTCCAGCAGTTGAGAAGGTGTTAGCCAGACCTTCTCTGACTCTGACATAAGAAGCAAGCAGACTAAACTCATAAGAAACTAGACTTCATTAATTCATGTGCTAGCAGAACTTCTTTCACTGTTTAATATTTTTTTCCCCCATGGGAACAGTCGCAAAATCTGTATGAACATGAAAAAAATTTGTTTTTTTCTGAAATAGCTTTCTCAAATGAAAAGCTTTCAGCTCTTAGACTGTATACAGACATGTACACATGTGCACACAGACACGCCAGGCTTTTTTTTGTTAAACATATGCACATATATAGACACAACAGATGTTTTTATCTATATAGAGACTTACGTGGTCTAAAGTAATGTAATAATCCCATTATTTTCTTGCTAGGGTTTTCTTTCTCCATCTGGTAGACTGGCATTCTGCAAAGTGGTTAAAATAGCCTGGCTTTTAAAAACATTTAGAATTGTCTGGTCTGATAGACTTGAGCTGAAGGTAGAATTATTTTTGAGATAATCAATTACCGTGCTGAGGCACAGCTGAAATTCAATCCAAATGTCTGAAAGTCCAAATCTCTCTAGACCATCTTGTTGATTATAAACACATCACATTCAGAACAGCTTTTTCTTCCTATAAATTGACAGGATTTTATAAACAAAGGAAGAGAAAAATAGCCAAATTTTAAACTGTTAGTGTTGGAAATCCCAGGCTTCTCCCCAAAACAGATCTAACTTCAGTCATGTAGATGGCATTTCTTGAAAATGGATGGTGTCCAGATGCAATGCCATATTCCACAGCTACTCTGCTGTGTTTTTTAAACACCACACAGCTGTTTAAACTGCAAAGATAATATATAGCAATGGAAAGGAAAGGCAGTCTTCCCAGCCCGTGATGCTCTGTTCTAGCCTTGCTAAGAAGAGAAATAGAATTACAAGTGAATCTCAAATATCAGTAAATCTATTTTTTTAGGTTGTAGTACAACAGTGTATGTTATTTCTGTTAGAAAGTTAAATTCCTACTGTTTACCTTCTGCAGTTATCCATCTAGTAAAAGTAGAAAACAGTTTTGTAAAATTGCTTTGAATAAGTAGTGAACCTCTGATCCAATGAAAAATGACAGACAGTTGTTGCATCAGGTTTGTAGGTGTCTGGATGGACTGATCTGCATACATATAAAAGTTCATAATGCAGCAGAGATACTGCAAATGCTTCTCTGGCTTACTGGCAGCATTGAAGCAGCATCTCATGTTAGACATAAAACCAGAAGCATTTTAAGTAGAAGAATAACCTTACTGAAACCTTTACAAACACCTATGAAACCTGGTTTGTGATACAAACGACAGCTCTTTGTGTGACTGAATTCTTACATGCTCTGTGTTTTGCACCTCTCTAAAGAGGGATGGTGGGAAAATACTAAAATGAGTCCATGCAGTTTTGAAACTGCAGAATTGTGTGGGGTTTAGGACCCACAGCATTGTTGGCAAGTATTATGTCATTGCACAAATCCCTCATACCAGAGTTACCAACGAAGCCAAAAATGAACAGGGTTAAAAAAGTCCTTCCTCCACACAAAAGATGCATAACATCTTAAAATAGGAGAAAATCTCTTGAAGCAACTCAGTTCTCAGGGAAGCTTCCCATTTTAAAAATCCTGGTCTAAAATGATCAGGGACACTTGTGAAGAGGATTTTTCCCCAGATGTCACTATGCACCTCCTTGTTTGGCTGAGGGCCATGAACCAGGACTGACATTCCGGGTTCTGCATTCAGGGCAGGATGGCTGAGTAAAGGGAGCCTGAGGCCTGACATTAAACACAGGGAAGGACACTGAGCGCTGCCTGATGTGAGCACTGAGCACTCCCTGTGCTGAGCTGAGCACAAACCCTCTCAAAGAGTTTGGCCGCGGGCAGTTCAATTTGCATTTAGAGTAGCACTGCCCACATTTTGCGTTTCCCGGTGTATCAGCTTGTGTTTGCAGCGTGTTTCATACCTTGGTAATGTATGTTGGAGGCAAAAGGAATGGGAACTGGGTTGTGATACCTCCTGCCAGACTGGTATTAATTCTGTGCTTGAGAGATTTAGGCTTTGAGAGACTTAGACCTTCTGCAAGACAAAGAGTGGCATGAGGCAGCTCTGTCCTGCATAAAACCTCTTTGCAAGGAGAGGTTTAGCTGAAGGACAAATTCACTGGCAAACCAAAAGACTGTGACCCTCCTCCTGAAACTTCTCAGTACTTGAAGGAAAAGTCACTTCAGGAAATCTTAACAGGCTCTGTGACTGGCATGGTGAGTTTGCTGACCCTTTGTACAACAGGATTCATGGAATGTTGGCTTTATGATGGAATTTTGAGTAAGGCTCAGAGTTATCTGGAGTACATCATTCTGTTGTTAAAATAGAGTATACTGATATAATCTCTTACACAACTAGTGAAATACACATATATATCACGGTCCAATCACACTTGTAGGCATCTACTAGTGACTCTAGCATTCCTTTAAGAGCACACCAAGGATATTTCTCCTTTTCTCCTGAGTCATTCCCCTTTCCTATGCATGGTACAGCGTGATTTATAAGAATTGGGATGTCTTCTAGTGATATGTAGTAACACACCATTCAGCAAGGAAAAAGAAGTTTCATCTTGTTAATATTCCATATTTCATTTGGTTGACTCAGTGAACCCTTACATATGTATTCAGAGATCGTGCCTGTAGATGAATGTGGAGATAGAATTAGCAGCAGAACCAAATGCAGACTGTTAAAAATGAGCTGGAAAAGGTTTCAAATTCTTCATTTCTGTGACAAGAATTACGACCAGATGGGGAAATGGCACCAGGTGAATGAATTGTGGTGACACTTAACTGTAACAATGGAGAAGAAAGGTAAAAATGTTAGTCATTATTTTTAGAACTTCAGGATCATCATATGTGAGTTGCTGTCAGATGTTGCAGCTTGGAGAATTCGATAATTGTACCAAAACTAGATATACATTAGTTAATTTCACATGATTTTTTCCATTAAGGTTGCAATTCCCATTACTAGAATTGAAATTTAAGAATATATTTTTTCTATTAATTTCCTTTTTAGGACTATCATGCAAATAGTTTATGCTGAGCCATAATAATTTATTTCCATTCTTTCTTCCTCTGCTTTTATTTGAATGACAAAAATCATAACCAAAGTAGAAAATAGTGCAGAGGTAATCCATTCTTGTGTCACAAATCATAAAAAGAAAAAAAGTAAGGCAACAATTTGTAGTTTTGACATGCCTAAATTACTCATAGGAGTTAATACCTATTTTTCCCTGTCAAGTTCTTGTTTGAATCTCACAGTGGTTTATAAGTAATTTATGTGCAAAACATTGCAGCAGGCATACAAGACGGTATCTAATTATTCCAGTCAGAGAAATTTTAAAGCTGCAAATTTTAGGCCTTCAAATGTGCCACGTGTTATGGTCTGGCTGCAGGGTACAGCAGAAATTTTAGAGATACTGATTTTGTAAGTTCAGGTTTTCCAACACAAAAATGTTGCAGGATACATGATGTAAAAAAAAAGAAAAAAAAAAAAGCTGTTAAATTTACAGGACTCAACACACAGAGGTGTGGGAGATCTTTTGCTATGTGCCAGTCAGAAATAGGAGATTTATCAAGCCGCTACTGTGGCTTGAATTAAAATGGCATAGAATATGCATTTTAAACAGCCTTACATTAAAATGTTTAAATGCTTCACTTGAAACAGCAGAAAGCATCCATAGATTGCTCTTGAGCTCTGTCATTGCAGTCACTTTGACATCACTCAGATTTACATGGTTTAAGTGCTGGCTGCTCTTTAATCCTAATTTCTCCCTAAGTGCTGTTTTTAGTGGAACCTTTTTTTTTTGCATTTTCAGTAACAGGCAGGAGCCATTTTTAGGTCAGTTAAATCCTAAAAACTCTGTCAGACACAGTAGAGAGAGAGCAGCAGGAAAGCAGGCTTTGGCAGTTGATGCCATGTCAGAAGTGCCATCAGTGGGGTGGAGAGAACTCTCTAAAACATGTCTCTAAAATACACAGACTGTGAGAAGGGACTCTGTGTTTATTTGCAGTGCTCCATCTCAAAGTGTGACTCTGCCTGTATATAGCATAAAGATGGTATGTGCTTGCATATATGTTGCCTACAGTGACTCTGCTTTAATATATTTTTAATTGTCAGAAACAAAAGAAAGAGGAGAAACCTTTAGAAGCTTTGCCTGTGGGTCTGCAAGCCAAAGCTCTGCCTTTCCTGCTTTCTGCCTCATCAGTCAGGAAGATTTTGCAAGGAGAGCTGACTTGATGCCAGTGCTGGTAAGCCAAAATTGAGAGCAGCTTCCTTTTCTAGGACTCCATTAGCTTTGCAGCCCTGGCAGGACTAGAAATGAGCAGCCATTTATTTCAGTTACTGGGGGAATCAACCGTGCCTATGGATTGACACTGGCAGCAGCTCAGTTATGTAAAAAGGCATGTAACTGAGGGAATGCAGAGTGGAATTGTGCTTGAATGTGGGAGGAATGCTGCTCTGGGGCTGTTGGCTCCCACTCCTCTCCTCCTGTACATATATGCATCCATCACCAGGACAAGATGGGCCATCACCTCTGGCAATGCTGGTGTTTGGCAGTGCACTGATGGTGCAAAGCTCAGAAATGTGTGCTCAGGGCTACCCAGCAGCACTTTTTACAGGGTTCCCATTGCCAAAATGGATCTTCTCACCCTTACTTCCAGTAACTTCTTTAAAATGTCTCCTTTGCAGCCATGGGGAATGCTAGACTAACAACTGTGCTTCTAAAAAAAAGTATCTTGCACTGATTAAGCTCCTCCAATGTGCATAGTCTGTTCTTTATATTACAGGCAAATATTTGAGGATGTCCACGTTGCTGTCTGTAATATTTAGTCAAGGTTATTAAGAAAGTAATATCAAATTAGAAATGTGTTGCTTCAATATGAAACTATTCTTATTTCAGTGAGGTTTCCCAATGATCACTGTAGGTTTCATCTATTATCTTTCTGTCCCAAATTAGCAGACTGGATTTGATCAGGCCAGGGGATTCATTCTGCAAGACATATCTGATTCATTCTTTTTGATATGTATGGTTGAATTTTGGTATCTTCTCACAAGTTCATCTTATAATCACAATATTCTTAGTCTATAAAGGCTTGATTTCAGCAACAGAACAAATCAGGTGAAGATCTGTGAAGAGATCCTAATTTGTGAAAGAGTTTTCCCCTGCACATTTACATTATAAATGGTCACCTCCTTTCCTTCAGTCTAAAAGCTCACTCAAAGTAGGATCAACTGTATCAATTTATACAGCTCTGTTAATCTACTGAAAGAATGAAAAGAGAAGAAATTTAAATTGATTAAGGCACTGTTTGCTATACTAGTAAATTAAATACTTCAGTACTTTTACATTGTTCTAGGTGAAAACCAGTCAGATAACTCATGTGCAGTTTGAAAACCATATAGTTTAAATCCTGATTACTCATCTTCTTGACTAAAAGTTAAATCAGCTAAACCACAGTGCCCAAACAGATATTAAATCAAATACATCTGAATCTGAAGAGCTACATCTGAAGAGCAGGAGCTTCTTGCAATAAAATATGTATTTCTATGGTTTTTGGCATCACATTTACCCTCTGAATTTGGATTATCTATTATACCATTGTACATAGAACAGCAGGGCTCAAAATATTTTTATGTCTGAATAAGTCATTTATTCTGTAATAAACATTCAAGATGTGCTGCTGTATTTAATTTCTGGAGAAAATGAAAGGCAAGCAAGTAGAGAAGTGGTTGCAATAGGTTGTTTAAAACTGTTCATGCTAGGCAGAATTAGACAGGAAACAAATGAAATTTTATGGAAAATCAGTTAATACTCAGTGATACAGAAGTTGGCTTTGCCAAGGACACTTCATCACTCAGGAATATTCTACACCTCATACTGGATATGCAGAAGCTCACCCCAAAGGTAGGCTCTGGGTTCAAATGAGCACTGTGGTTGGGTTTAGAAATTTGGGGTGTTGGGCAGAGAGGAAGCAGGCTCAGAGCATTTCCTACAGACAGGGTGGGCTGCCCGCCTGACTTCATGTCTGGGTGGGAAATAAGGGAGCTGATTTCAGACTGGGAGATCAGGATTAATTATTTGACAAGTCCTGAGACCCTTAGCTCAGTTCTGTGTGTAAAGCACTTGGTGTTTTGTTTATTTGTGGACATTTTCCACAGCTGCCTGAGATGAAGAGCACCTCTGAGGCTGCCTTTGGGCTGCACTTGGGTCAGTTCACTCTGCCCAGCCCAAAGTTCACTGCCATGCAGAAAGGTTCAGATGTTCTTTCCTCTCTGCTCCACCAAGATCCTCCTCACAGCAGGAAGCCTGACCAGGGAGATGAGGTGTCAGACTGGCCTTTCCTCAGGTAACAGAAGGCAAGTTTAGAGAGCAGCTGCCACTCTCAGAGGCTGAGAACTAAATTCTTTGGGGGGAATAGCAAAAAAAAGGTGTTTGTTAATGGATTATTAGATTAGATGGGGAAAATCTAGCAGGGCTGGAGGAAGGAACAGAGAGGTGAGAAAAGTCAGGAGTTCCCTTGCAGGCTTTTGTCACACATTTCCTAAAATGGTGCTTGCTTCTGGAAGGGACAGATGGGTTGTAAAGGCTGGAGGCTGAGTGCCCACAGAGACACAGGAGCTTATTTATGTCACAGCTTCTGCCTTGCTGATTGCACCTCCAAGGGAGACTCTCCAACCAGAAGCTATTCTTAAGTGAATTATCTTCTCTGGTTTTCCCACATGGAAATCTAGCCACAGGGAAAGGAAACCCTTCCAGCTGGTCAGGCCCCAAACACTTCCAAAACTCCAAAAATCTGTCTCTGTGTGAAGCTGCTGCATTCATCTCCCCTGTTGTAAAGGCAGCAGCTAAATCCATCTTTCCTTAAGATCCACACATCAGATGGAGATCAAAACAGACCTTTGAAAGAGGGATGATAAATCACAGGTATGCCTTCAGTTTGTGGCAGGGTGCTGCCTCTCCTGTTGGGATTTTTCTAGGATAGGGAAAGCTCCTCTTTTGCTTCTGCCTCTTTTTTTGCCACCCAGTAGAGCTGGCCATGACAGCCTGTCCCTAGACTTTCAGACATGTCAAATTTGTTATCAGTGCTTTTGCTGAATAGTAATTGGTTTATGATTTCTTGGAAGATTTCACAGTATGAAAAAAAAAAGTACTGCAGGCATATTTTAAAGCAAGTGCTAAAGGTTCAATTTATGGAAGACCAGTTCTACAAATTGTGCAAAGCTTAAATTTGACAAAGAATTTATTCTAAAAAGGTTTTAATGAAAACTTACCTTCACCAATATTGTATCAATTCTTTATTCTTTGAGGCCTGGGATATCATCAGCTGATTTAACATAGATTCAGATGACCACTTACCTTTCAAATCAATAAACACAGTCATCCTGCAGGACTTAGCTTATCCAATGTAGCCACAAATCCAGAAGAGTGTGGAAGTCCAGCTCAGCAAGCAACATCTATTAAGAGCATTGCACAAAGGGTAAGAAACCTGTCTGATATTAAGGAAACTAGTGTCTGCCTGAATAATTTTTCCTCTCTTTGCACTTCATTTAATCATTTGCCATGGTGTTGTTGATTTTGGGATGTCAGACAGAGATATTTCAGAGGAAGACTCTTTCATTGTGTTTCTGATGGAAAAAAGAAAATCAGCACTTTTTTCTCTTGCTGGTTATAATGTGACATTGTTGGCCATCTATTCTGCCAGGGAGCTTGCTGTGGGCTGCTTTCTCTGCTAAGTGGAAGAGCTGGTTGGAGCCTTCCCAAAAGCACTGGTGAGGTAGAAGGTGAGGTTTGGTGTCAGTCATTAAGAGCCAAACTATTGTGTGTGTGATTGGGTTGAACAGCATTTACAGCTGGATCAGTATTTACAGCTGGACCTTTGCAAGGCCCCAGCACAGGTTAACTTATTGGAGTTAACATTCTACAGCTCCCTGTCCAACAATGACCCTGCAAAACCCAGAGCAGTAGTTATAAAACTAGCTTAAGGCTCCTGAGTAAATGGATTCTAACCTGATGAATTAATATTCCCAATCATACATAGAAATCCAGTTCTAATTTTTATTTTTTGTTTCTGAAAAGTTTTTTACATAGATGGTATTTACTGCAAAAGATTTCATTAAAATATATGACCACTCATGCGTGTAAATGAAATCTGAATTAGTAAAAGCCATAGAGATGAGTCAGCAATGTAGATTTATGTCTGTTTTAATGTAGTAAGAAGGATCTTCTGAGAGAAAAAAATTATTTATATTCCCATAATTTAAGAAGTGAAGCCCATTTCAGCAGCACTTGAATACCTTGAAGGATATACATGAGGACTTTTCATAAATTACCTGGTGGATGTAAAATAAAGGTTATTCAGAGTAATTATGTAGGACAGTCTAATACAGTAGGGCTGGAATTTCCTTGAGTCCATTAATATCATTTGTGTCCTGTCAGAGAAAAATCAATTAGAGCTATACATCAGGGGATTGCACTTTGTTCTGAAAAGGTGGAGCATGCACTAAATCCCCCTGGATGTGTGGGGCAGTTCCCTCAGGTCACTGTTTTTTGGTGGATTCATATGAACTGAGCTAACTGGGCATTGTCATTTGGTGCTGAGTATCTAAATGGCAGCCACAAATCAGTTGATCAGTGTAGCACTTATTGTGGATTTCATCCTGAAAGGACTTATAGCAAAAATCACACCAGAAGTCTGTGGAAGAACAGGGATTATACTTACTGAGAGATAATGCAATTTTTTAGGGAGCAAAGAGAACATGCACTCCCATCCATCCATCCATCCATCCATCCATCCATCCATCCATCCATCCATCTTGTTTATTTCTTGCAGTGTACAGTGTATTTTTTGTGTTCAAATAAGTTAGTGTAAGGGTAACAGACAAGCTAAATAAAATAATGCTGTTCTCTGGTCTGCCGCTGGAAAATGTCATTAAGACTATAATTGATTTCATAATATATATTTGCTCATCTTAATTCCATTTTCGAAGAGTCTGTAATAGAAAAGTAACTTTTCCAAATGAGGAAATAAGCTTGAGATAATGATATGATAAGAAGAGCATCCTCATACCCCAGTGGAAAATTCCTTCTGTTCTACTTTGGAAACTGCAGAGAAAAACTCTGTAAAAAATAATTGTCTTTCTCACTCTGAGAGTCTGTATCACCTGCAGAAATGAGTGTCTCTTTTTTCCCTAATCTATGCAGTACTTTCACTTGTTTATCTACAGAAATGCTCCATGTTTTATATGTCCCACTCGAGAATCTGAGTATTTCATACTACATGGAGGGATAGGGGTTTTTTGGGGAAGGGAAGCCTGCAGGAATCCTAAGCCCCTGGCAAACAGGAGCAGTTTATTCCAAGTTCTTGGAAGATAATGAAGAAATGTGCTTCTTATCCTCGATCTTTATTCAAGAAATTCCTTTATGGGGTATGGGCATTTGGTCAGCTCCTTAAGGGTTTAAAGCAAGGACTTCCACTCCATGAGAGGTGGTTAATGCCCAGCCTAGGTTGCTGTGTGTTCACCAGGTGATTTTCTGGAGCTGCCAAGGAGCTGTTTGCACTGCTGGTACAACAAAATAGGGCTCCTTGATGGGAGTAATCCATAGATGGAGCCATTGATAGAGCTCTTCAGATCCATCCAGAGCAGTGGGAATGGGACAAGCTTCTCCACTTGTCCACAGGTTTGGCTGCCAAAATGCACCTGCCAGAGAGCCAAACGCTTTGTTCTGCAATCCTTAGCATGGTTAGTTTTTTGTTGACTCCTTCCTGACTACAATGGCCTTTCTCACTCAGACGTGATTCAGGTGGGGGCCAGAAAAGCAGCTGCTTCAGGTAAGTGTCTCTTGTTCACACTGTTGAGTTGGGGGCCTTGCTGCTGTTCCAGGGGCGTAACAGAAAACCACGGGGGTTTTAAGAGTATGTGGCAGGTCGTGTTTGAAATCCTCAAAGGCAAATAAACAGTTGGCATTTGTCACTTCATGGGTTTTGTCTCAGGGATTCTCTCAGTTACAGCCTTTGCCAGTGCTGGAGAACAAACCCCATTTTCACCGTGACATCTGTGTGAACGTTTGAATCGACATCTATCAGCTTAGAGTGTTCCAGTTCCTTATTTTGCAAGGTAATGTTTCCATTTATGTTTTTATACTGTCTTGGAGAAAATTTGCAGTTCTTCAGCCTCTTCTTGTGAAATAATGTGTTGTATATGCACTACACTAGCTTATATCTTGTTTAGGTTTAATGAAGCCTGCAAAGAACTTTTCTAATCTAGTGTTATTCCCATAAACCTCTCTATAAGTCTTTTTTTTATAAGCAGAGTTACTGGACAGTGATTTAGCTGAGTTCTTATCAAAATATTAAATGAGTGATGAAATCCACAAATGTTTTTTACTCAGCTTTCTTCCTCTGTTTGATTAGTGGCAGCTGCCATGCCAATAAATACATGGTGATAGAGCAGACAGCAAATACCACCACACCTTCCAGCTGCATTTTAATTTCCTTACAAGAGTGTCTCCCATTTTAGCAGCAGAATTTTTATCTTCATTACAAAGAAAAAATTATTAAGTGTATTTTTAAAGTCTCATTTACATATTCTTGAGGAAAGCAGAATCAAAGAAAAAGTGTTTAGGAATTACTGAAGCATCTGATTAATTGCAGGCCTTTTTCTTCCTTAGTTGCCCATTAATCTTGAATTGCTGTTTCAGTCCTTCTGGTGACTGAAAGCTCCCCATTATTCAGGGGACTTTTCCAGCTGTCTGTGTTGGTAGCAGCAAATGACACTCACAGGTCTTTGCTGAGAAGCTGCCTAAATCTGAAAGCAAACAGCACAACAGCATCAGGACAGAGCCAGAACATCCTTTGGGGCTGCCTAATCCATCACTTGCCTGTGAGAGGAATATAATACATCCCCAGATTTGTCTCCAGAAAAAGTAATTTGCGTGTACAATCTCAGTGGGAGGAATTTTGTTGTGACTCACAACACTGATAGGACTGAACTGTGCAGTTAGTGCTGATTTACCCTGTTGTAAACAGGATGGGAATATGGCTTAGGGGTCTTGATATGGCAGAATGTAACATTATCAGTGTTTTCTTCAGCCAGCTGAAGATGATCTTTCTGCCATGGAAAAGGCTCACCTGCTTTTTGGTGGTGTCTGTGCTGGGACACAGGAACAAGAGTGCATTGCAGGGATGGGCAGGGAAAAGGGCAATTGTGTGAACATGTGTAATTATAATTACCAGAGTTTACCAGGCAATTACTTTTTACTGCTTTCATTATGGTGCCTAGCAGCAATACATACTGTTGTTGTATTTGTGGTCTCCTGATTTTACATGCAGCCCATATGCACTGAAATAAAGGGAAAGATCAAGTCTTCAGATGAAGAGATGTCCCTCTAGACTAGGTAAGGCCTGACCTAGGTTTACCTAGTTAAGTTAAAAGCAGTGTATTTGTGATCTTTTTGTTCCATACATAGTAAATTATTGAAAGACAGTGGTAAATGTAATTTCTGATCCTTATTACTAGCAGCATAAATTCATTATTCAGACCTGCTTCCAGTGAAATCAAGTGAAATTTAGTTTCTGCTCTCACTGAGAGCAGGACTGAAAGAATCCATATTGATGTGGGAAATGAAGGCAGCCACGTTTTTGAATGTGATTGAACATGTGTAATAAAGCATAGTACTCTCATTCATCCTAATAGGCACGATAAAAAAATGTTTTTCATACAAGCCTACAAGTAATACAAATGAATTAAAGTAATTTAATTGCAAAATATTTTAAAAGTCACAATGATAACTTAAAAATAACTGCTGTGCCAAATTTTAATAAGATAATGACAGCTTCATTAGCTTTAAAAATGTGCATAATTTACAGGAATGTTGTATTAGCATTGAGGTGACATTTTCTATTTTATTCAGATTAAAATTGTGTAAATAGGCCATTTGAAATGCTCCCATTGTATATTAAAATTAACTATCAGGGAATTAATTCTTCAGCTTCTCAGGAGAGTTATCCTTATTCACACAAGAAGTCCTATTGATTAATGACATTTTTCAAGCATAATCAGATGACATTGGGACAAGTATAAGAATTACTCATGTGAAAAATACCAACTCCATCCTTCTTTGTTAAAGTGTTTGCTGATAATGGTTCTTTTCATGCAATTTGCTATTCCAGTGTTCAGTGCTGTACAGCAGACATTGGGAAATTCTAACCATCTACTACTGGTCTGCTTCAAGAGTTGTGTGCTTTAGTTTTAGTCTCTTGACGAGTAATGCTTGTTTTTATAAGCAGAGTCTCTCATGGGATTCCAAAAGAGTCTCTGGAACACAGACTGGAAAACAGTGGGTTAACTGATGCATTGCAGCTAATTTCAAACAACTTGTATTCCTTAATCAGAGTTGGATAAACTTATTGCTGGCCTAAATATGGAAACAGAGCCCTAGCCTTTATTGCACATTTTATTCCATATTTCAAATGTTTTCTAGTTTTTCTAACCGTGCTTTCTTGCTGCTGTTGCTCTTTGAACTACACTTCCTCACACACAGTACCCTGCTTGCATCATTGTTTCTGTGACTCATTAAAACACACATATGTTTGAAATGAAAACTTTCCTGAGCATTTAAAAATCATCATCTGGTAGTATATTGAACAGGGTACCTTGGGATTTATGAGAAGCACTCGATAAAATATGTCAGCTACTCATCCTGTAATTTATAAACAGATAATCCTCATCAGCAAGAGAGAGGGAAATGCTTCCTAAAGCAATTTTCTTGCTTTTGTAATAGATCAGATTTGTGCAATATGGTACATAATTCAAGAGAATATTCAAAGAGTAAAGTTATAGAGCCTCTTAAATGACTCTTTCTTCTCCATAAGTCTGGGCTGAAGACTAGTATCTGTCTCAAATCCTTCTCTAATGATATTTGGAATACATTAGAATACTTTTAACAGTTTTTTTGCTAAAGACCAGCTTGCCGCTCTAATCCTATTTGCTCAGCCTTCATAGTTGATCATAAGAAAAAAAGGTTTTGTTTTTATTATTTGCTTTTTTGTCAGAAGGAACTTATTTCTTAAAAAAAGTAAAGTATTAGCAGCTGCTACTACCTCTAACTGCAGGATCCAGAAGCTCAAATAAGGAGATTTAAAAAGTAGTATCCAGAAGTTGAAATGTTCTCAGTAACTATGCAGCTGTCTTTGTGTATTCAGCTGCTTATATAGCACAATCACCAGAAAAATTCACCAGAATTCACCAGAATTCACCAGAAAAAAACCCCAACATTTGGGTTGAGTTACTCCACTGATGGGCAGTAACAGTGTTAATTCATTGCAACTTTATTGCTATGCAGAATCTTGGTGTGAAGTGTTTGAAAGGAGCCAGTACTTTTGCAGCAACCTCGGCAGACTTTCAGAGATTCCAAGGAGGTGATGCCTTCTTTTAAAGCACAGTTTTCAGAATTATCCCTTCAAGCAAGAAGAGAGAAGAAATGAAAATGGCACTGGGGCTCTGTGCGAAGAAATATCAAAGTCAAAACACAGAGCCTTTTAAGCAGGTCAAAGCTTACCTTTTAAAGGTGAATTTTTAAAAAACAGGACGGAATATCTCTGATGAGAGTTGAAATCACTTTTGTCACCTAAATTAATCTGCCCCTGTGTCCTCTAAATCATTTCATGCCACAAATAATTGATCAGCGAGAGAAATTTGAGCCGTGATTTAAAGGGAATTAATTCTTAATTAAGCTGGCTTACTTAGGATTTTCATCTTTAGGGAGAATAGGCTGCTAAGCATTCCTAATATCTGCCATTTAGTTTAATATTAGGAAAACCTTTCATAAGAGATTAAGGAACTCTTCAGATGAAGGAGATGGGAATGAAGTACCTGAATTTAAGTCTAAAAAGCAGAACTCCTGGCAGTGTATAGGGGTCTGGTGTAATCTACTAGGTGAGCTTCCAATCATCCCAAGAAGTGAGCTTCCAATTATCCTATGAAGTGAGGCAGAACAGCAAGTTCAGAATGCTGTGTTTGCAAGGGAGGCAGGCAGTTAATCCAGAAATCTTTACATGATGATCGTTCCTCCATGGTATTTCTCTGATACAGCTCCTATCAGCAATTTCCAGCAAGAATAATGCAGTCCCTTCTTTGTCACTAATTGCAGGATCTTAGGGGAACTTCTTCCTGAATATTTCTAGAACTGTCTATATTGTTTCAAAAGTGCTGCTTCCTTCTTTCCTGTGTTAATTGTTATTTATTCTGTCCTGCTTCTGGGTTATTTTCTTGCAGATGGATGTTTTCACAGTGCTTTAATACAGTGTGGAACATTAGTTCTGGATGTCATTTTCCATTTTATTTTCATGTTGCCTTAAGAGGTCTTTTTAAAAAAATGGAGTCTCTGTTTCTACCACTGGAACACTGTACAATCAATTGCCTTTGTATGCATGTGTTGATTAGTGGGATGCTCTTCCTTACCCACTATATTTCCAACCCTGTTTCTACCTGATGACTTGATGTATTTGAGAATGTTCCTGGATTAATTGCATGAAGTGCCCTCAGAAGTCAGGAAATGAAGCACTGTGGTCAGTGCTCATGATTTTAGTGCAATGGTTGTGAAGTCATGTAGTTAGATGAGTTTCTGCTGGTTGTGTTTTTAGCCCTTGCAGCTACAGAAAAAAGCCAGGAAATGTGATACAGAGGACTGACGGGAACAGCAAGCATCAGGAAGACCCAAAATACACACACATGCCTCATGGTTTTAAGACAGTCTTGCCTTTTCTTAGGGTCTAGCTTGCAATTTGTCAATCTGAGGGTAGGCAGCCTTGCTGAAGATACAAAAGGAGAAAATTAAGGGGAAAAAAACCAGGGAGAAAATAGAGAAGAGTCTGCCCTTGAAAATAAGAGAGTGAGCTGTGTTCTCTTTTTGTGTTGCTCTTCTGGCAAGGTATTTGTCCTCTTGACTGACAAAGTTCTTGCATTTCCCTTGGAGTGTATCTGTTCATTAGTGTCTCCAGACAGAGGCAGTTTAGCTTTTAATTAAAATACAATTTGCAGGTTTTTTAGTGTGTTAATGAGACAGCAAAAATGAATTCATTGAAAGAGGAAAAGACACCTAGGCCTTACAGCAGTGAAAGTTAGAGCCTCATTAGTAGCTAATTATGCAACACAGTATATAAATAGAGCTGTTATGGCATTAAAAACAGCCTCAGTGCATTACCTAATGATATAAAATGTTTACAGTCTGTTCTGAGTATGGTATAATGTCTTCCTGAAGTAATTAATGGCATATTTAACAGTGACACAACTGGAATCACAATTGCATTGCAGGTACAAGTCGAGGGCAAGGGAATGCATTAAAGTCTTTGAGGAACAGATTCTTTGTCTGCTAATAAATATGAGAGTTTCAGAAGATGCAGGAGGAACACATGATTTGTGCAGGAGGTGGGATAATGTCTATTTCTGACAAGGACAGAGTACACTGGCCTTTATTTTGAGGTTGTCCAAAAGTGAGCAGTGAGATGCCAGAGGTCCAAACTGGTACTTCCAAAAGGGGAATAAGAAGGTGGACAGTATTTTGAAAATCCTTCTTTTTGGATATAAAAATGGCAGTCAAGACTGATAATACACACAGGATGAAACAAAAAGGGTTTGTTTCACTATGTGGGCCCATGTAATTAGACAGACACACTCAGAATAGTACCTCAATAGCAAGTTAAATTATGCTTTTAATAAACTGAAGCATGCATATGAATTTTTGCTCTGCCTAATAAGAACTGCATATGTAGCTTTACAACTAATTCTCCCAAGAATGGGGGCAACTTCCTGGCCTAGCACACCGGAGGTGAGCTGAGGAGATGTTCATGCAAATAATGCCTGTAAAATGATCTGTGCATTAGTCATGATGATTCCAATTACTGTTGTATTGACCAGCAGCCACAGAGTTACAGAATCAATTATTCCTTTAAAAATACAAAAAGCTATTTCCTGCTTCAATTTGTTCAGCAGTCAACAAGTTTAGCGTTTTTTTCTGGGAAATTGTTTAGATACGATGACCAAGTTAGAAACTGATTAATGCTTAGCTGGGGGTAGGTGAGTTGAAATGACTTTGCTGTCAATTCAGTGCTTTATCTTGTAGTTGTGGTGCTCCGTGAAGTAACACAGAGCAATGGAAAACATCATTATTGCATGTGCTCATGACATTAACTAGTGGGAGAGGAGTTAATGACCTGCAAGTTTGTGTTACCTGTAGATAGGCAAACAAGCCACTTACTAATTATGGTGGGATTAGTTTAGTCCGTTAATGAAAATAACTTTTTATTCATAAAGAGGTCTAGGGAGGCCAGTGCTGAAAGCCTGAGAAATCTGTATAATGGGTGTAGCTAAAAAACATCAGTGCCACCATTGCTAAGAGCCCACCAAATTGCCTGATTCTTCATTTGCAAGGATAGCTCTGTGTGTGCATGAATTATTTCTGCTGATCACTGAGTCTGAATATTTTCCTTACCGTAGTCAGTGTGAATTTATCGGATTTGCTGTGTTAAAAGATTTAAATTTCTCTGTGGGTATTGTTTGATAGAAATCCATAATCCTTGTCCACAGAGAGATCCAGCAGGAACATCTTTCTGGATTTTAAAATAGTTTATATTTTGTATTTATAATCAGGAGCAGAAGCAGGGGACTTAGAAACTTTCCAGATTAAAAAAAATATTTCTTACAGTGCTGCAGATGGTTTCTTTATTGTCAGAACCCTGGGATCTTATTTGGACCTGTATGAACATGATTTGAAAGATGCTATTAGAAAACAAGCTATTAAATTAGGGGAATAGCAAGTGCAGAAGAATTAAAGAAATGGGTAAGGGCTTTGTCTGATTTTTAGGTAACTAGCTGGCTGTGTAGCAGAATAGACAGGAAAGAGAAATTAAAATCTCCTGTTTTGTGGGAAAGCAGATGAGGGATGAAACATTTAATGTTCTTAACATAGAATATAAATGGTAAGTGTGCCCAGTGGAGAATTTTTCAACAAGGAATAGAGAATACTGTATGGATACAAGTCAAGTGGAAATAAAGGAACTATGAGTGGTTAGAAGGGGCCCAGGGGCCCCTCTGGTACTAAGATATCCATAATCCCAATCAGAATCTGTACGCAGAACCTCTTCCTGGATAATAAAATACAGCTTCAAAGCCAACCCACACAAGCCCTCACATTGGATCTCATCAGAGGGACATGTGAAAACAGATGTTCTGTGGCTAAATTAATCCTCAGAATGTTAATTAGTTCATTCTCTTTTTACTTCTTCTTTTTTTTTTTTCTTTCATCTTGTGCTGTACTTGTTCTCTTTACCTTGCAAGTTTGCATTCCTGGATCCACTGTTTTCACAGAGTACTTCTACTTCTTGTACTTGCACGCAGGATTTAGATTTTGATAGAGCCCAAGAATATGGTCCATGAAACTGTACATAAGTTATGACATAAAAATTAATTAGAAGAAAGCAATGGTATATGTTCTTTTCTTTTTTAATTTTTTTCCCTCCAGCTCAGAGAAGTGTCCTTGCAATTCCTAATCATGCAGGGGGGGAAAGAATGCTTTATAATTAGAGTTCCTAAATCCTGGCTTAATTTACACAATCTGAGAATTCCTCTGAAACCATTAGATTTGCATTACCAAATATGTGCAGTCAAAGTATTTTACAGCTATTTAAATGTGAGGCTTTAGAAAGCCTTTAATATCAGTTTCTGGCAAGGTTTTGATACTTTTCTGCTTTCATTATAAAAGAAATAATCAGTGTAATATTGTGGTTATTAATGAAAATTGCTTCATGTATCAAATCAATGATGGAATTATCCAGTGGAAATAAGGTCTGGTAGATGAATCTTGATTAAAACATTTATGGATCAGAATGGTTTGAGAAACTAATGCAGTGGGACAAACCTTGCCTTTATTTTTATAGCTATTTTTAAATTGAAAATCCTACCTAAATTGTAATTCAGAAACTTACTTTTTAAATTTATTAACTCCTACATTTATTAAGAAAAATATTCTTGCCTTACATGGCTGTAGAGAGTGCTGAATTAATTTAGATGAACCTTTCTAGTGAAGATGGAGAAATGAGGATTCTGGGAGGCTGGTATGCAGTTTAGGTTAGTGTGTTGCTCAGAAGTTCCTGATGAAGGAACCAAACTGCATATTCTTGCTGAAACAGGTCCAGGAATGATCTTCCTTCAGCAAGGGCCAAAACCAGGCCATTGTCCATCCCCTCTGTCTAAGAAATCCACAAGAAGTGCAGTTAACCCAGCTGAGGGCAGTCTTCCATGCCTGCCATTTCAGAAGAGAGGGAATAAAAATCTCTCTAGTCCCTGGCCTGTGAAACAAAAATATGCAGAGTTCAGGAAAAAGAGGCTGGAATTTCCTTCCCTGCCCAGCAAATAATTAGTACCTTGTCACACAAGGATTGAGATTGCCTGCAACTGTCTGTAACCCACTAGAGCACTAGTTGGTTGTTTCCTTCCTTAACTGCTTCTTTTGAAAGGGCTGAGTGTTTCTAGCAATTGCCTGAAGACCACAAAACACTGTGGAAAGTAAACATCCATTTAAATTTGAATTCTTTCTTGTAGTTCACCTCTTGAAATATCCCAGTCCTCTCCCAGCTGGTTTTTCCTGTGCCAATCTCTTGCAGGTCTGCCCTGATCAATTTATTCTCCATGTCTGTTATCTTTTCTGTTTTGACAACTATGTGCCCACAGCCTGATGTAGCATAAGTGAAGTAGGAAAAAGCTCAGGCAGACATGGAAAATCCAATTCTGTTCCTCACATATGGATGGAAGTGAACTCAGTCATCATCATGAGCAGCCACAATTAATAATTTCTGTTTTGTTACTGATACAAACAAACATGCCCTTGGCTCATGACCGGAGCTCTGAGCAAGTGTTCTTACCTTTTGATGATTCAATTGGTTTGAATGTCTTCTGGTACGTGTCTGAAGGGTTTATGCTGTTTTCCCTTTGGTTATAAATTAATTTGCTGCAACTGCCATTATCTGAAATCTACTGGTGTTTTTTCTAGGTGGGCTTTTAGATCTTCCATTTGTGTCTTCCCCCTGCCCTCTTTTTCCCTTTGTTCTGTTGTTAAATCTGTGAAAATATTTCTCTCCCTGTGGTGACCTAGGGACACCAGTGGAGCTGTGACAGTTCCATATCTCACCTGCTTTGGCAGTGCTTTCTGCAGAGATCCAAGTGAGTCACTTGGGACAGATGAGCATTTTTTACCCCTTTGACAGTAATGCAGAGCTGAATTGCTCCTTTGAGGTGAAGGTTATCACAGAGAAGTCAGATGTGTCACAGCTTCCTGCACTAAGTGGAAGGTGATCTGTAGCAGCAGTGTAAATGCAGTCCATTTCCTGCACTTTCTGGATAGAATTTAGTTAGGACTGCCAGCATCCTCTTCATCTCCACTGGCCCTGGGGGAATTGCACAAAAAATAGTACAGTGGGAGATGAATACAGAAACAAGTGCCCGTGCTGTTGTCAAGTTAGATGTGAGTAGTTCCCATTAACTCAGTGGAGCTACAGTGGTTTTCCTTCATCTGTAAGAAATGGAAACTGCCAGCAAAATTGCTTTTCAATGGTAGCAAAATATGTTTAGGAGCTTTTTGTTCTTTTTGAATATGAAAAATGCTTAGTGATATTAGTTAAACATGGTGCTAAAGGGGAACTTGCAATTACTTGAGGATTGTCAGGTGAGGTGATGAGATCTGGCTGGACATGGCAGAAACACAAGTGGAACTATGCACAAATTTGGAGGATAATGCAGAATTTAGTGGAAGTGGAAGAGCAAGAAGTGAGTAAACAAGAGGTCATCTACTTTCAGTAAAAAGATATCCAACTAGAAGCAAAGCTAACTGTAAAGAAAATAAAATATATGTAAGTATATTTCTAAAGTTTTCTTCATTTTGTAAATATCCATTGTGCTTTCCATGTTCAGCAGAGAAAGCTCTGGAAAACAGAGTGCATGTTGCCCTGAGTGACAGTGCTGCTAAACCCTAGTGACAGCCTGGATTGTGCAAGCGAGAAATGAAGGGTGCAGCACTGCAACCATTCCCATTTTCTCTGAGGAGACTGGTCATGCCACCTGAAATGCCAAGGATTAACCAATAACTTGTGCAGGGGGTGTATACAGTGTGGTAATGTGCACCAAACGAGCACTGGGATCATTCCTCATAAGAACCCCACAGGAGGGCAAGGTTTGTCACATGCCACAGGCTGAACCTTTTGGCCACGTGGAAAAGGCTTTCACTTCAAAACAGCACCTGCCATCTCCAGTACAGGGAGCTGTGGCAACACAGGACTTTGTGACACACACAGAAGAGACTTCATCTGCTTTATGAGCTGTATAAAAATACGATTAAACGTGCTGTCCACTAAATTGGAGCAGCATCGGGATTCCAGCCAAACAGTAATAGGATTAATCTCAAGAACATAAAATGTGGTATTTTAGTGAAATGTGAATCGTCCCTCTCAGATAGCTGCAACAGGTGTGCAGCTTTTGCTTGTTTCCATCATATCTGCTTAGGCTACTCTGGCAAACATTTGATTTATTCCTATATATCTAAAATAATTTAGTGTATTTATTTCTGCTGATTGGATCATCCAGAATTCAATTGGCATGGCATGCTTTCCAGCAAACTGCTTTAGCAGGCATATCACTGACTTCAACATTTTATCAGGATTCTTGACTTACATAAGCAAAAAGAGCAAAGGGAAAAGTGGGAAATACAGAAACTGCAGCACGAGTTAGAAACCTCTGAGATAAAATGGAAGATAATTTCCTATTAAATGTGACTGGATGTTTCAGATATTAATTGCAATCTATTGTTATTTCAGTCTTGGGTGCCCATGGAACATGATGAATGAGAGTATGAATGATAAAAGGGTTTGTGAGAGAAATTAGATGGAGGTGATTTCTTGTTTCATTTTTCCACAAAACATGTCTGGGAAAAGTCCATGAATTCAGAGAAGACTTTGACCCACTGAGGGAATGGGGATCAGCTTGGAGAATTTAGAAAAATCCAAAGACTTTGCATAAAAAAGCTACTTCATAGTTGGTATGACAAAGCTAAAAAAACCAATGCCATGCTGAATAAAAAAATCATATTTCTTAGAATATGGATTCCAGTTTTAATAAATACATTTTTTAATATAAAGAAACAGTGCTACTAATCTAGTCATTACTAGTGTTAAATGAATTAAGATACAGTTAATAGTGTATTTCCTGTAGTGATATATTACCTGAAGTAGTTTGGTTTTGTCTGTATTACAAAGTCTGTCCCTTTTTCGGGAAAAATTGTGTTCCTTTTTCATTTGCCCTAAAATTCTGAGTTGATAGTAGGTAGTATTGATAGTATTTAATGATACTGTCAAGTGCTGCTGCTTTACTTAGAAAGAAGACTTGAAGTAATTAATTTTAATGTGTACTATGAAGTTTTGTGTTTAGCTGTATCCAGGTTATTCCTAAATATGTCAAAATTTCATTTAAATAAGGAATTATAAATAAGGGGGTGTGTTCACTTCTGCTATTCAGTAAATTTATTGCAAAGAAAAAAATATGTGAATGACAAGTTGGGCAGCAAAAGCATTACCAGAACGTAGTCCTAGGCCAGCATTTTCTTCTTCATTTAAAATCAGATTCATTGGGTCTGTCCTGCTGGAATCCCTTCCTCAAATAGGGTGTGTGCTTACAATTCTTAAGCTTGGGACAGAAATTCTCTTGTTTCATGTGAGATTTATTGAAATATTCTACATTAAAAATGGAATTTCAGCCTAACTCAGGACACCAAACTAGAGAAAGCAAAGCTGGTGGTTTGCATTCATAAGTAACTTATTTATATGAGTGTACATATACTCCTTTTATCCATGTAAAGGGGGGAAAATAGATGTTCCTGCTCAGTTCAGAACAATGTGAGACCTTTTAAATCATGCCCAGCCATAAAGCACATCTGCTGCAGTGTTCCCTGCAAAGCTACAGAGAATGGACTGGAGAAATACTCTGTCAGTGCAACCTGGCTGTTGGAGGAGGTTGCTAAAGCAGACAACAGTGTAGCCACTGGGATCAATTTTTACAATGGTATTCAATAAGTCATTAACAAGATTAATGAAGTCTAATAAAAAATGCAGGCTCCTATGCAACATTTTACTCAGCTCACTGTAGCTTAAAATTGCATGTCATGATTTTATTGGACATATTACTTAATTTTTCTCAAACTGGCCATTTTATTTAGGTTAAAACATATTAAACAGATTTTTTTTCCCGTGGAGAAATAGGATTTCTTGTTTTAAAAAATGTCTTTGTATAGTAAAGTACCTTCATAACATAAATAGGTGTGCAATCAATAGGCTTAAGTCTGCTTTGCTGCAGCAGCACAGGCTTAGATGAGCTTTGCCAGTGGGACAGTGCAGGATTGCACTGCCTTGCCAAAGTGCCAGGAGCGTGAGGAGTGTTACCTCCCAGCCATACATCACCTAGGGAGGGTCATTTCTTTTGGGGAGTTATGGGGAGCCCTGCTAAAGCTCTGTGCGACCCTCCTGCTGAAGAGCAGAGAGTGACTGTCACAGGAGACCCACAGAAACACAGCTCAGGGAGCTCCAGCACAGAGGGGCCCAGCTTCCCATGGAAGGCAAACCCGTGTGCTGAGACCTTCAGCACAGCTGGTCTGGGTGACAGGGTGTCTCTGTGTCACATGGAGAGGCACAGTTCCTGCTCTTGGTAACAGTTGTGAGATTTCTAAATTAATGAATGGGAAGTGACTCGAGAGAAGTCAAACCCAGAATAGCACCAACAAGGTGTTCTTTGCCAGCCATCCAGCGTGAAAGAGGCTTAAATAACCATGTTCCTGCATCTCTATTATCTCTGACCTTATTACTTCTCATCTAATCCGTTTCTCTGTGTGTTTTGTCTGGTCTAAATAATTCCAGCTTTGTGCAGCATCTGAGAAGCTGCCCGTCTTTCATGTCCTACTGCTTAGTTCTCTTCCACAGAAAATTTCTCCTTGGGATTTATTGCAGCCCTACTCCTTCCACATACCTTTGTAGCCTGCTCTCTCTGAAGACTATCATTCTTCTAAAAAACCCCCTAAGGAAATTAAAGAAGTCCAGGTAGGAGTAAGAAAAGTTTAGTGGATATAGTGGCCAGTCTTTCAAAATGTAGTTTCCAATCAGTCAATGTGCTGGGAGTTTGTGATGCATCCTTTTGTGTTCCACTGTGATTCTTCGGAGCAAACTTGATGGAGAGAAAGTGGCCTGTGTCAAAACACAGTTGGTTACCATTTATTTTTCCTTTTGTGCAAGTTTTACGTAAAAACTGCCTCGAGTCTTTCACACAGCTGTGCTCTGGAGATCAGATTCAAGATAAGGTACTTCTGTGATTTAAAAGTTAATTTAAAGGACATATAGGGTGTTGCAACGTGCAGGAGCAATGCTTGGTTTTGATTCATAGAAGCTCTAGTTCCTGGATTGATTGGTTTAATAACCTTTCTTAATAAAGTAAACTGAATGCATGTGATTCCTCTGGGCTCGTGGGGTAGAGGATAGGAAGTTTCAGTCTCTATAACTTGTTAGCTTTGACTTCACAAAGCATACTAGAGTGCTATGCTCTGCAGTTATTGCTTTATGCACACACCTCAGAAAAGACACCTCTGTTATATTTGAAAATGCATCTATTTACAGGATATAAGTGAGTTTTCAAATTTAGCTCTCAATTATTATTATTAAATACTAGATATTTATTTGAATGATCCATTTGGAGCAGTTCTTTTGCACTTGCAGTGTTTTGTCTAAGGGATTTGTGCTCCTGAGGCAGTACTTCAGAAAAGCAATCTTACCAGGAGAAGATGAATAATAGCACACTTCAGCAAGTTCTCCAGTTATGAGTCAAGCTAAATGTTTGTTTCTTAGCAAAATCTCACTAAAAAGAAATAATTTTCAACATATACTTAGATTCTTCATCCTATTCTATTTGACTGTTTTGCCTTCTGAGGGGAAAGAGAGGCTTGCTGCAATGATTTAAATATTATGATAAGCCATCTGGGAAGCTGCTGACTTGTACCAAGTTTTAATTTACTCTGTTCTTCTCAGAAAACATCTAGAAAAGCTTTTCTTTTATGGATTCTGGGGAGGCCTTTAAGAAGTGATAAATGTGGGCAGTGACCTTCAAACTAGAACTGGCTTGGGATCTTAAACCTCATTCATTTTCAGCAGACCATATCCTTCCAAATGTGATGAGAAAAATCCAAATGAGAAAATCTCCTGTCTGCATGAAGTCTGGATATGACAGGGACGTGTATTTCATCTTACTGAGAAACTCCAAAACAAGTTTCTCATTTAGGAACCTACAAAGCACTAGATAGCTCTTGTTAAGTGTAAAGGGAGAGTTGTTTCTTGGTTCCTGGAGCTCATACTTGTATACTTTAGTATCAGAGGATCAAAGGAGACAGAAGAAAACTGTGAAACTTGTGAATGAATGTACTCATTTATAACTTTTCTATGCAGAATTCTATTAAATTCTCCAGTTACAAGATTGAGGAAAAATTACTTTATGTTGTACTGAGAAGCAATGAAAGTAACACGAAGACAAGGTAAGATAGTTTTGGTTGATCCCACGTATTTAGGAAGAAAAGCTTCTATTGTTTACGAACAAAATTGTTCTCCAGTGGTGCTAAGGTTTGGGAACAGAAATCATTAAGACCCTTCTGTCTTTTAGAGAAAGAGAATTTAGGTTTAACTTACCTGGTATCCTCTGGAAAGCCTTTGGAGAATTCAGATACTAGCTAAAAGGTGAGAATTCCAAATGCAGAAAGAAATAAACAGAAAGGGGCAAAGCAAAATGAAAACTCAGGTTGAAAATCCTATTTATTGAAAAATCCCATTGTAAAAAGAAAATCCTATGTATTCTTGTTCTTTTTCATTTCCACTGTGCAAAAAGCTGAGTACACAGGGGCATATGGGAACAGCAGGGTAATGCCACCAGCCTTGGAAGGATGGCTGTTTCCTTGTAATTTATTTACCAAAAAGATCAGCTCCAGACACAACATCTGTTTTCTCCGTGATCCCTAGTTCACCACATGATTTTGTACGCTGATGAAATTTTCAGGGAAAAGAATATGAGATTAATTAGCTATTTCAGTAGACTTCCAAAAATATTCTAAAGTACTGTTGCACATTGTTCTGGATGAGATTCAGGAAGAAGCTTGGGAAGAGACATCATGAGGTGAGAAAATAGCTGAAAGGAGGACCATTATGGGATGGGATGTACACAGTTACTAAGTTGGAGAATAAATCCTTCAGGAAGAGAGGGATACAAAGTGAGTTTATAGCCCAAAAATGTGTTCGTTCATATTTATCATGTGCATCCATCTTTTTCTGTTTCTTGGCTGTGCACTGGGTCTTGGCTGGTCTTGTATCAAGTACAAATAATAATATTAAACAAATGTCTGTTTGAGACAATTGGAAGGTTATTTCCAGCTTTTACAGTGCTGCTTTCTGTGCAGCACACAAGCACAGTAGTACTTGTGATGTACTTTGCTAACAACACAGAGAGGTGTTTTATTGATCTCCTCCCATTCCACTTCACTAAATATGCCTCTTTTCAGCCAGGCTCAGCACCAGGATAATCAAGTCAGCATCTGCTGCAGCTGTTTGGACAAGCTGGGTCTGGTGAAATCAAAGAAATTCTAAAACTTAAAATGAAGGGGGAAGAAACCCATTTCTGAGGGAGGGGGATTAAAGGGATTTAAAGCTAATTGGAGGCCTAAAAATAGGAGCTGTCATTTAAAATAGCAAATGTGAATTGTACTCTGATATTAAAACACAGATTTTGATGAGAGTTGTATGTTCTAAGCCATATATATATATACATGAAAGTGCTCATCAAAGCAACAGATTTTATGCAATGCAAAAAAGGAAGAGAGAATTATTGAGTAGAATGGTGAGAAATAAAGGCCTTTTTTCTGTATACATTTTCAACACCTCTATCTACTGGAAAAAATTATTTCTATATAAAAATGTCACTTCTTGGTAAATATTGAAAAAACATTAATGCCTGAGCTGGCTGGAAACACAAAAAACTGTGATTAATATCTGATTAATTATTAAATAACAACTTTAGTAATATATTTTCCCTGTAGACTTAGTCATAGTTGGTATAACACATATTAAGATAATTCAGAAAAGCATGTCTATGTACAAGAATATACATATTATCCAAATGGATTCAATTAAACCCATATCAGCAGTCAGTGCCTCAAAAATTAAGAAATAGCTGATATTAGCAGTTCAAGGGCATACTTAATTTATCCCCACTTGGATTTTGGCAATATTAATTGATTCTGTAGAAAATATCATAAGTGTACAATAATTTTACAGTAGGTTGAAATGCACAAAAGGGAATGAAGCTAATTAAGTGAGCCAAAGAATGAAACAAAAGGCAATGAGGAACACTTTACTCAGGAAGTGGCCTCATTCTGGTATCTCATGATCAACTCCTAGATCTTGTATTTATATTTTTCTTAACAATCCTATGAAAAGGCAAAGGGAATATTAATTATTAATTAAATCCAGAGTTCATACTGTATTGTGAAGCACTAAAATAGCACTGTGAAGAGAAATAAATCCATTAAGTGGGACTGAATAAAATGAACAATAGTGAAATGAAATGCATTATAATCCATAATTTCCCTTACTATCATCACATCATGGAAACCACTTCTGTAAATGTGCCTCAGGTGTCTGATTAGTTGACAACAGTCCCTGGGAAGCATTTTTACCCCCTTTTTACAGAAGGTGTGCCAAAGACATGGTGATACAAAGTTATCAGCCTTTTTTGGATTACTGGAGGAGGAATTTCTTCAATAGCATGCACGTTTGATAAGGATAAGCCAAATTTACTCTAAATCGTATGTTCTACTAAAGCCTCTCTTAGAATAATGTATGATATTCAACACCCAATTCAATACTTCCAAGATTAAAATATTCCACTCCTGTGAATGAGATAAAAATAAAAATTGGAAATTTAAGATCCTGTCCATGTTAATTAGGAGTAGAACTTTGACACAGATGGTCTATTCAGACTACAGATTTACTTTCATGACTGTCAGAACACTTACATTTAAGGAAAAACAGGACAAACTTGTCCTTGTTTGTTGAGGCTCGTTTGTTTTGCCTTTTCTTGTTGTTTTCAAAAGGTGCTGCTGCTCTGTGCTGCTTCTTAGTGACTCATTCTTCATGGCTTAATGGTAAAATACCATTCTTCATGGTAAATCCATGGATTCAAGATGCTTGAGGCCATGTTTATGTGCTGTCTCCACCTGCTGTATTTTTGGGTTCGAGGATTACAAGTTGATAGCAGCCTCTGTCAGGAACACTGCAAATTCCCTTGGCTTCAGGTAACTCTTGCCCATTTTGGAAAAAGTGTTTGAGAGTGTTAGGCACTTACACCATCAGGCTACCTTAATTGCATTTTTTTATCAACTACACAGTTCATAGGTTGTAATGGTTTCCAGATGGGTGCAGATTTTTTTGAGATATGTGCAATCTGCATTTTTTTATATGTTGTGCAAATACTCAATTTACTATTTAGCTAATAATGCTGAAAAAGGAGCTTAAATAAAGGTGCTGGTTTAGTATAATTAGCACAGCCGTCTGTGGCTCTGATTCAGATACCAATAAAGATTTATTTCATGACAAACATAAGGCAAAATGGAGCTGGGATGAGCTTGAGAATTCCACTCAAAGGAACTGCCTCAACAGCAGTTTCTTGTCAGAAGCCAAGCAGGAAGGAGGAATTCTTAAGTAAACAAAGCAGACCATTGCACCATCCAAAGATGCTTCTTACTTCTTAGGAACAACAAGCCTTCATATACACCTGTATTTCTTTTTATTTTTTCCTTTTTCCTTTTTTTTGGTCTGGGAAAAGCAGACTTAGTTTGTGATTGGAACCCCTAGCTCAAGTTTTGAAGCTTAACAGATTAGACTTGTCTATCTGCAATACCCTGCAAATAAAAGGCATCTTTTAGCCAGGCCAGTCTCCAATAAGTAGTACCTAAGCTTCATAAATATCTGATTTTATT
The DNA here is from genome assembly GCA_013399915.1 of Illadopsis cleaveri. Lineage (NCBI taxonomy): Eukaryota > Metazoa > Chordata > Aves > Passeriformes > Timaliidae > Illadopsis > Illadopsis cleaveri. Next base: position 34,317 of record VXBB01024228.1, on the reverse strand, counting down.
TTCACTGCTTCTGTCACTATCCATATGGGAAGTCATAAGATGCTCTGGGTGTAGGCCATAAATGAACTGATAATATTAACTGAATGTGATGTAGATCAGGGCCCTATAAAGCTCATCAGTGAGCAGGAATCAAATGAAGGAAATAGTAAAATTTCAGGTATTTTTTGCTCTGATAAATAAATCGATTACTCTGGGCTCTTCTAGGAGTAAGCACAGCACTGAAATGGAAACCTGGATATCTGCTTTTCACCTTACTCTGCTGTAAAATAGTCACAACACCAGTAACTTATATTGGACTGAAGCTTTATCCATAAACACAGTCCTCGTGGTTTTATGTCCTTACATCTAATTTCAGTTATGTTCATCATTTACAGGCATATAAATATATCCTGCAGATACATCCTACATAGAATAAATAAATAGAAATATTTATAGTGAATAGCTCAGGGATTAGAATAGCTCTACTTTTTAATCCGCATTTCTCTTTTCACACTTGTCCAGGTAACCTGGAATTTTTCAACATTCCAGTCGATGCAACAAGGCATTTTGTCTTTGAGAAAAGAGCCAATTATTTCTAATCTGGAAAAGCTCCCCAAAGAGCACATCCTTGTGCCACCAAGGCCAAGATGATCAGCATTCTCAGTGATCCATGGGCTCAGACACACTCCTGGTACCAGGTAACCTGATGTAACCTTTTGTTCCTGTGGTTTTTCCCCTCTTTTACACCACCAAATGTACCTTGCTGCATCGGGAACTGTCACATTTGTTGAACACATTTAGCATGGCTGTGGTACTGCTACGACCCTCCAACAACGCACTAGGATTTAAAAGCAATTCTACAGCAGCACCAGCAGGGTGTGCTTGATGATCCAGCGGTCCTGAAACCTTTCCTTTGGCCACTGGGAAAAGTAAAAATTTGTTTGCCATGTTAAAATGACAGCAGAAAGAACCTGCATTTTTGTCGGGGCTTATTTTCGTCTTCCATCTGTTCTACCCTTTTCTACGTACCTAGCTGTTTGGTTTTTTTTTAAATTTTGAATTAAAGTCCTGATTGTTATGGAGTTTTCTGAAAGGCTTTGGAGAAAATATATGTGTTGATTAAAGTTGGGGAAACTTTTGAAAATAAAAGTTTTGAAGGTAGAAGTGGGTTTTCAGTCAGTGTTTAGAGAAATGCAGCAAGAAACAAAAAGACAATAAAACAATCCCAAAGTACAAGGATATTGTTTTAAGGGCAGTTTTGATTTCTTTAAGACAGTTGTTCAGACTTAGTGATTTCTCTTGAAAACAAGGAAAACCAGATTTTCTGTTTAGAATAATTATATTAAAAGGTGGTTGAATATACATTCAAATCACTGTTACATATTACTTTTAAGACTTTTTAAATTAATTTCTTGAAATAGCCTGTTCTTTTTTTTTCAGACTCTGACCTAAACTTAATTGCAGTCAAAGGTGGAAGTCCAGCAGTTGATAAAATATGCTAATCTACTAACTTCAGTTAAAATGAGTATTGGAAAGAAGATTTTAGAAGGAGAAAAAAAAAAAAAAAAAAAAAAAAAAAATAAAAATAAAAAAAAAAAAAAAAAAAAAGCAAATTACAGCTAAGAAGAAATTTTGGAACTTTGTGGTTCAGAAATGCCTGCATGCCAGCACTTTATTATAGTTGGCAACATTGGCGCACCTTAGGGGTATGAACCCCTTTTTAAAAGCATATTCCCTTAACAGTGGATTCTGAAAGCCTGTCAGAAAAATCAACCCTTTTAGCAGCATTTAAATCTGTACTAAGCCTTCAGTGTTACTGAAATATCTGTGGGACTTAAATGTATCCTTAAATGCTGCCCTTAGGAGACATTTTACTGAGGAACTAATTTTCTGAAGCATGGCCTATAAATGTGTGGAAAACCAGCAAAATATCTTTGTCTTCCCATTTCCTGAACCTCAGATCAATTATAAAACCACTGATTTTTAGAAATTCTTCCAAAGGAGCTCTTTTCTTGTCAGCGTGTGTCAGTCTGTCAGTCACATTTCAAGCCATGGATTTGAAAACCGACCTGCAGAAGCAGCTACCTTTGTCATAAATTTAACTTGACGGCTTCTCTGTGGGGCTTTCAATTGAGATTTATTTTGTAAGGGAAAAAAAAAAAAAAGAAGAGAGAATACTGCAAGTGTCAGTCCAAACACAGTGAGCATGTGCTGGTATATGGAAGGCCTACACATACTGCTTTCTACTTCAGACTCCAGGATGATCAGGAACATAAAATGCCAAGTTTTGGAGAAAAAGCACTTTTTAAAACTAGTTTCAGGGACATAAAAAGAGCTGCTTCTGCTGTTTGAGGGGCTGGGTGGCTCTGGGGCCGGGTGGCTCTGAGGCCTGATGGGCACTGCTGAGGGCTCAGCCCAGAACAGGCAGAGAGATGGCTCTGTGACACTGCTCATAATCTCATGTTTTCCACCTAAAATTTGGTAGTCTCGATGGAGGAAGTTTCAAAAACTCCATCATATTTCAGTGCTGGTTGCTGGGAGCTTGGATTCTGAGGTGGTGGGAGCTGCTGTGGCCGGGAAGAGCCGAAGCCTCGGGCCGGGACAGAAACGAACCCTCGGGCCGGGCCGCCTCAGCCCCGGGCAAAAGCGCCTCCCGGTGTCCGTGAGGGAGAAAATGGGATGGGGCTGAGGGAGCTGCCGGCCCTGGCAGCTCTGCTCCCGGGCTGCCTCCCTGGAAAAGCTCATTCCTGTGATGTGGGGAATCCCGGGAACCTCTGAAAACCCTGGCTGCTGTTTAAATCGCTAATGAGCCTGTCTGGCCCTGCCTCAGCATTGCCGCCATTACCGCAGCCTCGTCGGCTGTGGTAAATGTTACAGTCCCGGCACTGGAGCGGAAATTTCCTCGTGAAGTGTGGAGAAAAAACGAGTAAAAGTGAGTTTATAGCTCGAAAAGTGGTAAAGCTACCCTTGAAGAACTCATTAAATGTGAATTGACTCAGTGATGTCTGCCTGAATCATCAGCAAGCATTAAACACACGCAGTGTGTGAGGGGGAAGGCAGGAGCCCCGGCCAAGGACTGTTCCGGAAATCCCACTGACTTTGTAGTTTTTGTTATTTTGTTTTATTTGTATTTGTTACTGAAACGTGACTGGAAAACTGATAAAAATGGTTTGGATAGGCACAAGGGGTGAAGGTGCAAAGGACCAATAATATCCCACAGCAGCGTTCCTCATCCACTGCCTCTGTCTTCTCCTGAAGCTGGGACTGTGACACCATGACCAGCTATGTGCTACATTTTTAAAAGATACTATATTTGTATAGGTGTTAATTACAGATGGGCAACAACTGAGAAAGGAAGCAATTGTAAAAATGCACAAACTTCATAAGTTTGTTAGAATTTTTTTGGTCTGTAATAATTCTGATGTGTGATCTATATGATCTTTTGTGTGATCTATATGATGACGACTATTTTGCAGTAGGAAAAAAGGCTTTTATGAAAGTGTTTCAGTACTATGTCTCCCATTTGGTATGGGAGGGTTTGAGGGGGGCTGAAGCTGATGGTACCTTGCACCCATCAGATCCTCTCAGCAACTATTCCTCTAAGTTTTTTTCTAATTCATGAAATGTGAACTTCACATCCTGGGTAACTAGAAAATATCTCAGGCTTTAATTGCCAAATTATCTTTCAGCCCTAAATCTCCAATAAACAGCCAGTGTAAACTACAATTTAAAAGAGCCAGACTAAGAAAGAACATTCTCATTTTGAAATATCAAGAGGTCTTTTTATTTTTCCAGAAGTGATGTTAACCTTTAAACCGTTTCCAGATAACATTTAGATTTTAAGAAGGGAAGATGTTAAATGAAGCTTTATTGTGTAAATTGTTGCTCTGCCCTTAGGATGTCACTATTTTTTGCAAACAGTGGTCCCTGCTGAGAGCCACCATCTCTCCTGGCAGGGCTGAGAATCACAGGCTGGAAACACAGGTCATTCCCTTATCAAATGATTGATTGGTATTTAGGTGCAGTTCTGAGAACACGATAAGAAGGTAGAAAAAAGGAGAGATCATTTTCCTCTAATGAAATTGTACTCACAGAGTGAAATCTTACCCTCTGGGATTTAAGGTTATATACAGTGGGATCTGTAATTAGTGCCAGCTAATAGTTGGCACAAAGAGGTGAACACAGGTAAGTAGTTACATTTAAAATCAACTGGAAACCTGTCAAAGAATCCAAGTATCAAGGAGGACTTCGAAAAGGAGGAAAGCACCTAAGTCGTGACTCTGCACATCTTTTAGGTAAGAAATCCACTGTTTTTGTGGCTTCAGGAACACGTTTGTGGGCTTTTTAATAGAGCTGAAAGGAAAATAACTAGCAAAAATATTCATTTTTATTTTCTTTTGCTGCTGCATTTCTTGATTTGGTGTTACACATCTTTATAAAAGAGCTATTTAGAGGCATTCAGCTGAGTGATGCTTTTCTGTTTGTCAGTAAAACTCTAAAAAAATGTGAAGTAGCAGAGCTGAGATTTCTGAGTTACAGAATTCCACTTCCACTTGTTGGTACGGAGAACTTTGTGGCATTTTGAAGAAAACATTGTGGCAAATGAAAGAAAAGGAAAATCGGGGATGTAGTTGTGGGTCTCGTTAAGAGAGCCCTGGGACACATCCTAGTTTAGAAGCGTCTGCAGTTCTGGAGCCCCAGAGTCGCGGGCTCTGGCGTTCCTCAGGGCTGGCAGGGAGCTCCTGAGAGAAGAGAGAGGAGGATGAGGGGAGGGAGGAGTTCCTCGGTGGCTCTGGGAGGGGATTCTCGGCCCTGGAGGGGCGGGAAGGTGTTTGTAAAACCCAGGGAGGACGGAGGGCCCGGGCAGATGCACTGAGCTGCACAGCAGAGGAGGGAAGAACATTCCTGGTTATTGTGGAAATGCATTTATCAGCTCTGCCCTGATACACTCGTGTAAGGGCTGCTGCTTCCAGCCTTCCCAGCCGTGCTTTTCCATTCTGACAACTCCAGGCCTTAGGCAGGTGATGGTGCCTTGGAAAGCTCCTGGAGCTGCTCTGGAGCCGAGCCGATGGCAAAGTGCTCCTGAGAGAGACCCTCCCGCTGAGCCGGGAGTGTCCGAGGGCAGCAGGAGGGAGGAGCTGCGTGCGCCTGTCCCGGTGTCACTGCCAGCGGGATTGTCACCTGTCCCCGTGTCCCGTCCCCGTGTCCTGTCCCTGTATCCTGTCCCCGTGACCTGTCCCTGTGTCCCTGTGCGCTGTCCCTGTGTCATGTCCCTGTATCCTGTCACTGACAGGGCTGTCCCCGTGTCCTGCAGAGGGCAATGAGGCCCGAGGCAGAAGCGCTGACAGGTCTGTGTTGAGCACCTGGGGCTCTGGCAGCCACACCCGGTGCTCTCTGTGCCTCTCTCTGGGCTGGGAGGGCTCAGTCCCAGCGCTGCCAGGTGTCATTGTGGATTCTGTAGCTCGTGTTAAAGGTTTCCTGCCGCTCCACGCCTCATCCCCAGCTGTTCCCTGCCCTGAAATCGGCCCCTCGGTCTGTCGGTGTCTGTGTTGGGGTCTCTGCACAGCCCAGTGCTGCTGAAGGGAGCTGTGTAGGATAACCCCCGTTATCAGAAGTGTTTCAGCTGTTGGAAGGATTTAGGCAGGGCTGGGTTGGCAGCAGTTGCACGGGCGTTATTTGACAGCTCTCAGTCCACATCCCTTTTGTCTCTGTTTGTTGGGGCACAGACTGGGGCCACCTCTGCCCTCTAAGTGAGACAGGAGCTGGGGAAGGTGAGATGGCATTGAACGTGGGAAGGAAATGAAGTGCTCCTGTCACATGGGAGACTTTCATACAGGCTGAGAGATAAATATAAAACAAAACCTAATTAAGTAGGTGCAGGCACTTGGAAGCATATCAGCATTTTCATGTTTACTTAGACTCATGCCTAATTAGTTTAGTTGCTGTAAACTTCACTCGAGGGAATAAATTACTGAAAAACATCCCTTCTTAAATATTGTATTTAGCGAGGGAAACCAGGAGGTCTTAAAAGAGCCACAGTAATCCAGGAAAAAATGGCATGTTCCCATGTAAAGGATCATACCATTTCTTCTTCCAACAGGAAAGTGGTTTTATAATGACAGAAAGGGAGCAGAACTCATGTGAAGGTTTCTATGCATTGGTGGGTACAAGAACTGCTCCTTGGGCTGACAGCAGTGGCAGGACAAAGGAGAAGGAAACTGTGGGAGAGATGAGCTTCTCTTTTACTTCTGTGTGTTGCATTTTGTGGCTGTGTGCGAGTTACATGAACAGATGTTTTTTATAAAGCTCAAAAACAAACCTGAGAGTACTTGAACACCTGGGATGGGGAGCAGACAGGTGGTCATCTGTTGGAGCCTTCAGTGGCATTTTCCCTATAATTAGCTGTCTAATTGCTTGTCCAGAGCTGTTGCTGTTGCTAATCTATTTACATATGTAATTAATTATAGTTTAAAAATAATCAAACAACCTTTTTAGGTTGTTTGTCCTTTTTTCTTCATTTGTGGAGCGTCAGACCATCACACTGGTGAACTATGGCTGTTTTTATTTATGGATTACATTATGACTCCATTCTGGATGTGTCCATGGAAGGACATATGATGGTGTGAAAAACAAGTTCCACTCTCTTTTAAAAATTTATAAGTTTAATAAAAAAATAAAACCAGACAATTAGGAGACAAAAAGCAAAAGTTTCTCGGCCGAGGGTGCCTGGCATAAAGTCAGCCGGCAGCACACTTTTCACTCTTTCAGACTTCGATATTTAAGGATTGATGTGTCCTTTCAATCGTCTTATCTGGTAGATTTATTTGTGGGTGGCTCCACTCTGTCTGGTAACATGGGTCTCATAAATTTTCTTCTTGAGGTTTTTGGTTGTTTTCATTTTGATAAAAAAAGAAAGTTAGAAAGTTAGCAGTTTTTTATGCAGGGTTACAAGGTGACGACCCTCTCCCATACTTTTTGGCTTGGTCAGTTTTAGATGTTACAAAGAAGAAAAAAAACCTAGTCGTTTTACTATTTACACTATGTCACAGTCAGAAAATACATTCATCACTTTTGTAAACTCTATTAATAAAACATAATACACTACAATTATACATTTAGTATTCATTCTAATATTTGCAAAAAGCCAAGTTTATAATATGCATTTATAACAATAGCTAATTATTTCTCAGGTTAAATAAAAAATAACAAATATCAATTGCAGCTACGTTCAGCATGGTAGCCATGGCAGGAAAACCTCAGGTGTACCTCCAAGGCTCATGCTGGCTACCCATCATTTTTATTCTGTTTTTTAAATTAATAAATGGGACTCCGCTTGTGATGTTCAACTTTGCAAAAGCTGAATTTGGGGAGGGAAAGAGGGCTTGCCAGTTCTGTAAGACACTTGGCAAACATGTGGGAGTGGGTAAAGTTTTTGTACTTGCCATGAGAGAACTGTGCTGTGCTGAGGGGCCCAAGGAAGAGCTTTGCAAACGAGCCTTTGTGTGGTGCCCTGGTGCTGTTCACAGCCCCAGTAACACTGAGACCAGGGGACAGGGCAGTTGCGTGTTGCCTGATCCCCGGGGGCACAGCCTTGTGTTCCTGCAGCCAGGGCTGCTCAGGGCTGTGTCTGAGCTGTTGTTTTTTCTCTTCTCAAGTTGTCTTCTCTCATCCATGTTTAAAGCTGTTTGTGCTTTCATTTTTGCTCAGCTCCAGGATCCCTGAGGACATGCCCTTTCCCCCTTCCTAGCCATGCCAGAATGTGGATTCCGCTCATTCCTCCCACGTTTCCTCCTATTTCCTCTTTTGTGGGGGATCTGTGGAGATCCCACGTTTCCTTCCCTTTGCCTAGGGTATGTCATCACTGCTAACTCCAGTGTGACAGAATAGAGAGACGAGGCAAGCTGCTGCTCTGTTACTCAAGCTGCACAGTAAAATCACAGGCACATAAAAGAGAAGAGCATCAGGAACCATTTTTGCAAGTCTGTCCAGTATTAATGTACCTTGAAAAGAACCACAGTTTTGTTTTGGAGTCCACTTCAAATGTTGATCAGGTTTTTCTGGAATTTACTGAGCTTTGGGGAGAACCCACAGGGTTTACAAATTCTGGTTTGGTCTTTAAAATGCTAAGTCACATTCAATCTGTGCTATCGTCACTGGTGAGTCAAACTGAACAGCAGAGACTGAAGAGGGAATCATCATAATTAAGAAATATTTACAGCTCCTGAAAATTGGGATTGAGGAAAAAAAATAAGTCAGAAGTAAAACCAGCAAGAGTAACTTCTTAAAATATGATACCTGTATCAAAATATTTGACCCATTAGTTAATTACTACTAATTAATTTGAGAAGGACATGAATAAATTACAAGGGAAATGACTCCTTTAACTTGTATTGCTGCAGACTCAATCGTTTATTTGTGTCTAGTATTAACAATAGTGAAATAAGGAAGTCTGCTCTTCAGAAAACTTGCAAATAAAATTTGAAAAGTGAACCTGCATGTCAGCAGACAAAAAAAAAAGAAAGGCAAAAAAAAAAAAAGGCAGAAGGCTTTTTTTAATACAAAAGGAAAAATGAATACAAAAGGAAATATGTGAGCAAGAAGATGGGTTCAGGCTACAAGATCACTGGTGATGACCAGAATTAGATTGTTTGGGAAGAGCTACAGACATTCTGCAGTAGGCAATTACAGATTCACCTTTGAGGAGGATGAATTTCTTTCACACCCTTGTTACCTAGAAACTCCAGTTCTGCAGTATGAGATTTTATATTCTTTCTCAAGCTGTTTAATGATAGTTAAGAGTTAACACTGGAGGCTCTTATTATCTATAGATAGAGCCCATTCATCCTTGCAGCCTGCTAAACCATTAGCTTCAGTAATACACTGCAGTAGTTAGATGAAAACTGCCTTAAGAATAGAAGCAAAAAGGAGAACCTTTAGGAAGTTAAAGAACTTGGGATTGATTTTGGTGTGTACTTAACTCACAATGACACCGGCAAATAACATTTCATTAGAGGAAATGTAACTGGGCCTGAGCACACCAAAAAAGCTCACCACCCTTGTAGTGATTCTGTGGACTTTAGATCAGGAATTAAAAGAGGAAACAACAGAATGAGATGGCTAAAAAAAGATATTGGCTGAAATAGCTTCCAGATAACTGGTGAGATGATAAGAAAGGTACTAGACAGTAGCTTTAGTGGTGTGGAAAAGATGGAGAATGGATTATTGTGCCCAAATCCAGGCACCAGGGGTGATGCTCTGCAGTTCATCAGTGGGCTGCTGCCAGGAGCTGATGGACTCTGGATACCCTCAGGGGCTGTGCAGGAGGTGAAGGACTCTGGATACCCTCAGGGGCTGTCCAGGACATGGTGGACTCTGGATACCCTCAGGGGCTGTGCAGGAGGTGAAGGACTCTGGATACCCTCAGGGGCTGTCCAGGACATGGTGGACTCTGGATACCCTCAGGGGCTGTGCAGGAGATGATGGACTCTGGATACCCTCAGGGGCTGTGCCCACACAGAGCTGGTGGCCACCTCCTGACCCTGGTGGATCCAGAAGAAATGAACCCAGATAAACTCCTCTAAATATCAGGTTAATGGCCAGTATTATGTGATACTAAAGAAGGATTTTCACTGCAGTAAGTGCCTGGGATTCCCATGGGAATCATACATTGAATGAATACTCTGCAGAAATTTCTGCACTTGATTGTTTTAAGCTTTTTACACAGTCAGATGAAAAATCAAAATACAGGAAATTGATTCTGTACTGAACTGTTTACATGAAGCCATTTGGTGATGATAGCTAATGCCCATTACTCAAGGTAAATCTCAGAGCATTGCTTCATTTCTGTCATTTTCATGAACCACTGCTTTGCTTCCAATCTGAAGTGTGGCATGAGCTTGTCTTCTTTCCATCAGATTTTCTTCTGTATGCACCTGCTTCCTTATGCCATTAACCACTGAGCTAAATGTATTATTTTTTCTCTCTTTTTTTTCCTAGATTAATTAATGTGATCCACCTGGTTTATCAGAAATGACCTTTACAATGTAAGTGAATCACCTTTTGAGCTTATTTTATGTGGCAGCTTAAGGCATAGTACAAAAGCACCTTGTGTTAAAGTAGGGCTGGCACTTCTTAGTGTATTAATCTGCTGGCATAATAGAATAAGGCAGAAGAGATTTGCTAAGATAAAAGCTTCTTCTTTCATCCCATTTCCAGCTGTAGGATTTCAAAATGCTTTTGGCTTTCATACTGGCTCTTCAGGCCTCCTCATTCCAGGCTCTTAGGTGGGGAAGCCAGCTAAGGGGAGAGGAGAATTGACTGGAACCATTGGGAAAAGTCTGTCAAAACTCAGTGCAGATTTTTGTGGTTTGACCAGTGAAAAGTCCCATCCTCACTTAAAGGCAGTGGTTTAGGGACTGCAGAGGGGGGCAGAGAGACAGGACAAGTGTGTAGAGGTGGTTTGTGGGTATGTGGGTGTTTAATTGCTGAAAAGCCTCAATTCTGCAACCCAGGACTTGTGAAGACTCATTTTGTGTACCTAAAGCTCGTGATAGTGCCAGAAGTCTTTACATTAATTAGAAAAGAAGCTACAGCTTTAGGAAGCTCTGGGGGTTTATAGAGTTGCAGCTTCCAGAGGTTGAAGTGGAGAATGTGGGGAGGACTGGGGGACCAGGGAAGTCAGCCATGACCTTCAGCACTTGCTCCTTTGAACATACAGTCCCCACTTTGTGTCTGCCTAACACAGTTCACAGTGGGATCATGGACATTTTGCCTGCATCATAACACCTCTTCCAAAGCCACATACCTTGGCTGCCCTTCATTATTTTTATTTTATAATTAATCACTAGCTGATGCCCTTTATGAAACAAAAATCAGGCCTAGCAGCTGGGTTATTTGCCTTTGAAATGCTGTTACTATGCACACAGCACACTTCTTGTCATCCATGGTATGTCTGCTCAAAGACATCAGGAGGGAAAATGCCACACTGACATCATGTCATGTCCAGGACACATGACAGTGCCATAAACATTGGAAAAACATGAGAGTAGGAGGAGCTTTATTGGGAAATGCTTCCCCTGGGCCTTCAGGAAGGATGATACCTGATGTGTGCTTAGTGTGCATGGAGAGATGTTCAGCAAATCTTTCTATGGAACCGTCCAGATATTTTTTAAATTTCCCTTTGCAAGTCACCCATTTGCCTTAATATGTTTCCTATTTTTCTTCCTCAAAGAGCAGTGGAAAGAGAGGTAGAATGCATTGGTGGATATAGTTCTGCAGCAGGCTCTGAGCCTCCAACAGCAGCCGTCCCAGTGGTGTCAGTGCCCACTTTGGCACAGTGAAGGTGTATGAAACCAGACAGGACAGGAATAATTGTAAATTCTGCCTCAGTAAACTGTGTGTTTGCAGGGTATCTGTGTCCTCTTTGCGTGCCTGATCCTTGGTGCATTAAAAATTGCTTTTCTCAGCTGTTTTCTATAGATGTGTGTGACACACACAGGAGTGTTTGTCATGGACAGAGAGGCAGAGGAAACCCAATATATTACTGACAGTCCATCTGCACCACACAAATCCTAGAAGTGTGTAATCTCTTATTCAAATAGCCTAGTCTATCTCTGAATATTTCTTATGTTGTTAAATAAATTTAAAGTGTGATTGATGATCTCCAGATCCAAATCTGCGTTTCTAAACCATCCAGCTGCATCTACAACCCTGTGGTGAGAGCACCCTGTCATCAGATGCCACATCTTTTCAACATGCAGCTCACATATTTCCAAAGCTTTCCTTAGTAATTAAATGGCTTTATCACTTTTATAACAAATGTCACTCATATTGTTAATTACAGCATTAGGCCATTGTTTCAGCTAAGAGCTTAGCAGGCAATGCTAGTATATTTTTGGATTCTCAGTTTTTAATTTTTTCCCTCTCTCTGTTATTAATTGGAAGCCTAAGTTGAACACAGAACATAGAATATGCAGGTTTTACATTGCTGCTTAGCATTTGAATATTCCTTTGCCTTCCCTGCAGTGGCCTTTTCACATCTGTGCTTAACACAATCAGTACAAACAGCAGTAACACATTAAAAAGATGGATGAAGAGATGTAGAACATTAATATGGGGTGGTGGTGGAAGCTTGACAACTGTCAACTTTGCCTGTGTGCATTTACCTCGTCCTCTGTATTATTTATTCATCTGAAACACTTTTGCAAATGAAGCAGAGGAAAGGGAAGGGAAGGTAAATTAAGCCTGTTTAGGGCAACTGGAGATCAGAATGAGATAAAACAGCAGCAGGAGCAGAGCACCTGGGTATTGTTGGCTGCTGCCATACCTGAAGCGTTCCCCTTAAAAACATGACTGGAATTATTCAAGAGTTATCAGCATCTCTAGCCCCAAAGCATCTTAATTCTTCTGAATGTGCACATAATAAATATTTTATAGTTTAAACTCTTGAGTCTTCAAATGATTAAAGGTGGCAAAAGGAGAAAACAGTGAAGAGAATGAAGTGAACAAAGAAGCCTCTGTCTAAAGAGAAGGAAAGGTCCATCCAGTCCATACATTTATGCACCAACCCCACATTAAGAGAACAGAAAATGCAGTGCAGGTGAGGATGCTTATGCTGTGTCCTGGTACCAGCATATCTGGGGGCAGATGGTGACAAGGCATTCTTGCCTATGTTTCCAGGCTGAGTTAAACCCCAAAGTAAAACTATTAGAGTTTCAAATCTTCTCATCCCCTTGTTGTTTGAATTGGATTTCACGTAGCTTAGCACAAGGCAGTGGGATTGTATTTTTCAGCTGCTGCTGGGAGTTGAGCTGATGTATTGCCATTGCTGTTAGATGTTGCATGAAGGGTGGGGAGGTGACCTCTATCTGCAAAGCTTTATGCTGTAAAGGGTTCCTACCACTGTAATTTGCATTCCCCTTGCTCAGTTTTATCCCTGCTAGATGGTAATAAATGGCCTGGGAAACCTGGGTAGAGTTGTATTAATCATAACAATCAAGGGTTCTGGCTTGAAAAATCAACATTAAGTCCATCAAGCTGGATTTCTTTTTAAATGGCTGGTTAACTAAGCCAATTAAGAGCTCCTCTACTTATTATTTTGCTGGTTCATTTATTTGGGCAGCAGGATTTCAGGCACTCTGTATCATACAAGCGATAGGAGTTTGATTTGGTCTCATCTTTTCTGTCCCCTCCTACCACATTAGGACCCAGTTGCTCTTCACAGCTCCGTGTTGTCTTAGGAATTCATTTGCAAGCTGGGAGATAATCAAGTAACTACTGACTCTCCAGGGCTGGTTTGATTATTGATTGGTTAAATCAATCTGAATATTGCACAGTCACAAAACCCAGAACATAAGTCAGCTTATTTTAATGCTTGGGGGTTTTCTTACAGAAAATCAAGCAAGCCTTTGCTGAGACACTGCTGACTGCAGCTAATAATGGCATTTTTTGAACTCAAAAGTTTACAGTTAGAACTCTCTGTCAGGATATGGTGCACAGTTGTGTCTTTTGTCCTCAGCATGTTGCTCTTAACATCTTTGGAGATGGGAAACCTTGTCAGAAATAGGTAGATAGCTTTCCAAAGGGTTGTTTGGCTCTGTTTTCAGTGAGCCCACCCCAGGTTATATCAAATATGTGAATATTTATTAGGACAGTGGGAATGAATGCCTGCAGTCAAAGAGATCTGTTGAGACAAGGGAAAGATCTGGATTCCAGCTGCCACTTCAATTAATATTTCACTATATTTTAAAGTGGAAAATACTGATGCATTTCTTTCAGCTGAGTTACTAGAGACCATGCTACTACTATGCTGTGCCTCCCTCTCAGCACTGAGTATGTTGAGGGAGTGTTTATTTGCAGAGGTTGCTCACCAGGAGCAGCCTTGGCTGTCTGTACACTTGATTTACACATCAGTAGCTATGTCTAGCTGGCAAAGGTTGTTTCTGGAAAGTGGGGACTCATGGGACAAGGCAGTTTTTAAGAGTCTGATCAAGTGAATTATGTTCTGACATTCACCGTGTCCTCTTTGGAGGCCAGGAACTCACTGGACTTGATGAATTTTGAGTCAATATATCTTTTTCAGCTCTTCAGAAGGGAATTGTTTCTGCATTTCAGTTCTAGAGATGCCAGAATTCTGCAGGCAGTTGAATATGGGAAAAATATATTTTGTCATAAGCTTAATTTGTTTTGCTGTATTGCCAACTCACATCTCTTTAACTGCTTTTTGAAGTATGGACAGAAATTCAGATATTCAAAGCATGCATCACGGTTGCTGCTGTCTTGGGATGCAGGAAGACTCCTACTGTCCTTTTACCATATTTCTATAACTCACATGTTTTTATGAAATTTCAGATGAGACATTTTTTCAAAAAGACTTCTCTCTGTAGCTTTTTTTAAAATGTGTAATAAATATATCTGGAGAGCTGTGCTTTTTGTTCAGTTGAAGAGTTACAATACTTCAGTGGCCATAATTTAGTTTCTAAATGGCCTGAAGATTTTCTATCATGGCCCTGAAGTAGCCATTTCACAGTGCAAAAAGGCTTTTCCTGGCCTTTCATGTTATGATGACAGTGATGTGGTTTTTGTGTTTGGCATTAGTCATGTGATTCTCTTCCTGACTGGAATTGCCACAAAGGGATTGAGACTTTCAGAGTACTTAAATTATTGGTTAATAATTGTGGAGTCTTAGTTTTGTGGGCTTCTTGCTTTCAACACTAAATGTCAATTTTAAATTTTTTTTATTTTTTAAATCTGGTTCTACTTTGGTTAGATACAGACCTAAAATGATGGTGGTTTAGAGATTTGTCAGTATGTAAGGGAAATGGGTTAAGTGATGCTAAAGGTGTGGCTTGTAGCAGTAGAACTGGAAATGGCACCAGTACAAACTGAACAGCCATGGTGCACTGACTTGAGGATATATTTTTTATGCCTCTTCATCAAGCTAATGTAAATGTATCCCCAGAATTGTTTGCTTTGTGGTTTCAGGAGTTGAGTTTGAGATAAGGACAGTGCAAATCTGTGTAATGTTATGTTGAAGAGCAGGTCGGTGCATACTGGAAAATTAGCAGACTCCCCATGTGTTCCAGATATTAGTATTCTTACCTGTGAAAGAGTGTCACTCATCCTTCATCAGCAATTCTAGCATGCAAGATAGATGCCATTTCAGTAATTGTATTAGCTTTGTTATTTGTCTGTTCATTAACCAAATTCAGCAGTTAGTTTGCTCACAGGAACAGGTTAGGGACTACCCTTGGCAAGGTGCACTCATAATGAAACATGAAAGATGCTATGTTTTATTTCGTTTATTAATTCCTCACTGTGCACTT
This sequence comes from Illadopsis cleaveri, assembly GCA_013399915.1. Classification (NCBI taxonomy): domain Eukaryota; kingdom Metazoa; phylum Chordata; class Aves; order Passeriformes; family Timaliidae; genus Illadopsis; species Illadopsis cleaveri. Next base: position 19,015 of record VXBB01024228.1, on the reverse strand, counting down.
CTTGTGGCAATTTTTATTCCCTCCCAAGCCCTGCAATGCACAGAGGTAAATAGTTAAGGACATTACAGATTTTAAGCTGCCCACACAATGTTCATGTATCTTAACTGAAGCTGGACCCAGTTCTGAAACTTCTTTCATTCGAGCCTAACAATTCATAATTGCTCACCTCACTTTTCAATTTCTCCACCTTTAAGCTGAGGGGTAATGAAATGCCCTCACTTACCCATCTCTCAAAGGTGCTATGCATAGGGCAATTTGAAGATGAAATGCACTAAAGACATGCTAATTGCTATTGATTCAAGTCAATAGAGGGATGAAACTGTCCCAGATATTTGATATGTACACTCCGTGTAAAGTTTAATATCTTTCGGATGTTCCAGAAATCAGACCTCAGTGACTCAAAAAGTTCCAGCTCTTTGTTTCATTTTTATCCCCACTCACTAGGAAGTGACAACAAACTGAAGTTATTGCAATGATTGTTGGTTTTTGTTGTTTAGAAAAGGGCTTCTGGCTAAATGTTCATTACCTTTTTTTCACATCCCAACCAATATAGATCATGACTTTATGGATGCACTTAATAAAATGACCCATTTAAAAGTTTTTGAAGGCTATTCAAAAAGCCCTCACGTATGTTGGAAAATTGTATAAACTCTGTATGCAAAACTGCAAATCTCCTTTTTTTTTTTTTTTTTTTCTTTTCTTTTCTTTTTTTTTTTCTTTTTTCATTTGAAGGAGAATGGCAAAATAATAAGTTGTGAGTAGTGGCATTTCCCTATGCTGCCATCTATTTGTAATGCACTGAAAGGCTGCATTGGCCATATCCATTCCTCTTTTCTCATGGGTCAATTATGCTGTTTGCATTCAAATCAGTCCCTTAATCAAGGCCGTTGATAATTGCAGCAGTGCAAGGGAGGTATTTATCACAGAAGTGTAATGAAGGCGCTTTGTTCCAGTGCAGCCAAGTCTAATATTGCACTGCCCCAGCGGGCCATTTACCCACATGTGGAGTTTGTTTCCCTCATCAGCACTTCCCACATCAGGCACAGGCATGCTTGGGTCTCAGGGCTGGGCTTAGATGGGCAGCATTACAGCCTTAGGTGGGGTGTGTTTATTTTCGTTTGTGCCTTTTTAAAAAAGCATTTTTGATAGCTGTCTCTTGTTTAATATGCTATGAAATTCTAACTGAAAGATGACAAAAAAAAAAAAAAAAGGCTCTGGCCAAGTT
>VXBB01024228.1:0-13989 GCA_013399915.1 Illadopsis cleaveri | reverse complement strand
TCTTCTAAAATGCGATCTCATATATTCAAAGTACTACTTGGAATGCATTTCTAACATAAGTAAAAAGTCTTAAAATCTACTATAAAGGATCCGCTGGGATTTTTCAAATATATGTCTCAGAGTGGCTTTTGTGTTTTTTAATATCAGGTCAGTCTTCCAGGAAAGCTCACTATTTAGTGGGTCTTTTGTCTACAGAAAAGATAACCTGATATTCAAGTGGAGCAGCCCAATTTTTAAATATTTTCCATACTAATCTAGTATTAGGAATATTTATAGGAAATGCTGACAAATGTAGGGTAATTGAGTAGTCTTTAAAGTAAAAATAATTAGTATTAAGTATGTTACTCTTCAATTCAGAGGCCAGATGTGTGTTCCAAAGCTGCATTTACTGTGTTTGGACAGCCCTGAGACAATCAGGCAGGAGAAAGGTATTCCCAGTCTAGAGGGGCTGCTCTTCCTAGCAGGGCAAAGGAAATGGCCCCTTTTTCTGAGCAGTACTTCTGTGACTAACACTGGGAGAGCTGAGGCTATTAACAGCTCAGGGAGCTGGAGCTGTTATTGAACAGGCACTAATCCATCTGTCCAGGCAAGCTCCAAACATCACTCCTGCACTGGCTCCTTCCCTGCTCCTTCCTTACCTGTCCAGAGTGGCAGAGGTGCTCAAGGCCCTGGCTGAGCACAGCACCTGCAGCCTCAGGCCACTTCTGCACGTGCAGGGGACAATGGATGGAAGCTGTAATTGCTGTAGGGAAGCAGAATTCCTGGCATAGGATGTGACTGGGACACTTGGCAGAGACCAGTGGGCAGCTTTATCTTCATGTGCACACTCAGTAAATGAGGTCCTGACAGTCTGAGCTCCAGTTCCCTGCTCGATGGAGCTGTGATCCATTGGCACTGTGGGAAGGAGCTGCAGGAACTCCTGAGCCCAGGAGAGATCCCAGAATTTGTTTAGTGGAAGTCTCGTGCCCTGTAAATGCACAAATATCTGGGCACAGACACTGACTTGGTTCTGGAGAGCTTTTAATGCTTTCAGATTAAAACAGAGTAAGAGTTCAGGGCACACTGCTCTACCTGATACAGCATTGTCCATTTATTCTGCAGTTGTGGTGTGATTTGGGGGCTTACAGCAAACCCAGGGCTGCCTTTGCAGCACATGGCCTGAGCTCCAATGTTTGTGCAGGTTGTGCTGCTCTGGATGAGCTCTGTGAAGGTCGTACTCAAAGAAATACCAGCCAGGAGAACTCCAGATTAGAAATTTGGGTTCCTTCTGGGGGTACCAAGCCCAGGTGTGATTCTTTCAGCCCCACAGCAGTGACACCCCTTTATATGGGAGCCCCCTAACACAGAGGTACTGGGGCCATCCTCTCCATCCCAAAACAGCAGAGATACAGCCACTGTCACACAGGGCCTCAGGGGAGAGAACAGGTTTCTGCTCACTCTCTTTCCGGTTCTTCAAACTCCTTGGCAGTTCTGTAGCAAGGGGCTCACTTCCATAGAAGAAGAGTGTGTGACTGGCCTTTGGGAAATCACAAAGCCTTAGCAGTTCTATTTCCAACAAGCCCCTTATCCTCAGGGGTCCTGAAGGGTTAAACATGGGAAAGATGCAAAACGGTGCAGATGGGGTTTCTTTTGAGACTAGTTTAACATGAAAATTAAGAAAATTAAGAATTCCTTTTAAGAATGCCCCTGTCTTCATCCCAAGGGAAACTCAGTGTTCCCGAGGAACAATTATTTCATCTTTCATCCCACACATGCAGTACTGATGTACAGATCCCTGGACATCCACCTGCAGCAGTGGTGCTGAGAAGTTCCAGTGGAATCATCAAACACACAGAGGAGCCACTGAGGCCCCTTCTCTCAGAGCTTGGGAAAAACAAACTGGCACAGGTAATCCACAGACAACTGTTTAGGGAAGCCTGACACTGATACTGTGAGGATGTGCTCTTGCTTTGTCTGAATCTTTGTTCCTACAGATGTTGGAATATTTGCAGTAGGTGTGTTTCCATACAGGGTAAATGCTATTAATCTCTTTTTTGGTTAAAATTGGGAATATGTAGGTTTAAAATTAGGAATATGTAGGGAATACAGCCAATCATGCTCTGAAATGACATGTTCTGGAAGGTTTTACTGAAGTAAACCTTTATTTTTGCTGTAAATATTTCATTGGAATGAAGCAGCCAGGCCCAAGGAAGCCCATGGTGATTGTTGTGTGCTGTGATCAGCAGTGGATTTGTTTCCTGTTAGCTTTGCTCCCTGGTTCCCCGAGGCAGCTGAAGATGGGGTGTGAAAGCACCTGGGACCAGCTGCCTTCACTTTGCAGCTCCACCATCTGGAGTAGTGGCAGAGCCTGATTCCATCCAACGTGGGGATTTGGCAAGAGGCAGCAGGACAGCAAGCAGGGAGCAACTGGCAGGAGGAAGGAGCAACTGGTGGCATTTGGGGAGGTGGTGCTGTTGGATTTCTCTTTAAATGTCTGGGCATATGTAGAGTTTGGGAAAGGGAAGAAGAGTAACCAGAGCTCCCGTTGGTGCACCCCCACGGGAGTCAGTCCCCAACTCCCAGTCTCAGGTTATGCCCAGAAAAATCCCCTGGCTGCTGAATTTCTCTGGAGCAACAGTGACACCTTGTGGGTCAATTTTAATTGTGTTCCACATGGAAATGTTTGTTCCCGCCCCCTCCACCTCTGCCCGTGTGGAAACCAGCAGTTGGAATTCAGGCAGCATCCTTGGCCATCTGCTCGGCACATCCCTAGCCCTGACAGCACAAGAACTGATGGATGGCAGAGCTGCTCATAAAGCAGGGTGCCAAGGGCTGCGTGCAAATTCAGTTAGCAGGATTATATTATTGGGAAATAGTGTTTTAATTGGCAACTGATTGGTAATTGGGTATTACACATATTTCATTAGGAACACACAGAGAAAGCTTGGTTGTGCATGGACAACAGAAGGCTGAAGCACTTGGTTCCATCCAGGAGTTTGAGGCTGGCAGTGTCCTTGTTTTAATTTGGGAGAATGCAATTAATTAATGTGTTTCAGGTCTCCATTCCCATCATGGTAACCCCCCTTTTTGTTTTGGTTTCCACCTCTGAGCATAACTTTTGCTGCTGTGTTTGCCAGTCTGCTTGCAAGACTTTATTCGATTCAGACCTATTTTTTTTTTCCTGGCATATTGCATTTGTTGCTCCAGAGGATTTTTCATTCCAGCTGGGCTTCAGTTATTCTCTCATTCCCCCGGGCTCCATTCTGGGTCCTGCTGTGATTTGCATTTGTAGCCTTTCCACGAGTAAACATTAGAGTTCCTCCAACTCTGTACTGGCACATCCTTTCCCGTGGCACTCCGCTCCTGCTGATCTTGGAGAAAAGCTGGATGCTTTGCATAATATTTTGCATGACATTCAATTATGGAGATGTTCACATTTAAAAAAAAACATGGAATTGAGAGAAGAGTGATCTGCTATTAATTAGCTGTCTGATGCCCTGGACTCATGTTGATAATAATGGTTCCCCTAGGCTATGGTTTTGGTAATCCATAGGAAAACACGCCATTAGAGACACTAAAAATTAATTTCTGAAGGTTAGTGGCAGCTTGGAAAGTGGCATTCAGTCTTTTAATTTGCTACTCTTTTAACAGAGCAGTTTTAAATAACAAACTCCAGATCTGAAGTACTTACTTCCAGCAAACTTGAAGGTAACATCTTTGTGTTAGCACATACTTTGCACACAAGCACTGCAATGTCTGGTTAAAAAAAGCTTTGAAATCTCTGTTATTGAACATACTGAATCAAACTGTGGGAATGGATGAGGTTTCTAAAGAGGAACCAGCCAGGCTGATGGTTAAGGTCCTTTCCACCTCTTTCTTCCTAATACACAAAGCCATGCCCACACATTTCTGTACATACAGGCAAACTTCTTTCAGTGGGTTTTTGAAAATGGATGTCAGTAGCACACATCTGTTCATCCTCTCTCCTTCCTTGTCTCCCTGCACCATCCTCATGTTAAAATCCAGCCCATGCCTTGCCAAAAAACCAAAAATTTTTAGTCTGGATTAAAGACTGTCCTGCATCTTGTACCTGGCATTGCTTCTCCCAAGGTTTCTGTGCAGGCTGCCAAAATAATCCTATTTTGTCCATGCCTAGAAAGAGAGAACCATGATTTTCAGTCTCACCACACAGCACCTTTCTTGTAAAATCAGCAACATCTACAAGGATTTTCTTCTTGGAATCATAGCTGTAAAAGTGAAGTAGAAAATAGAGCCCACAACCTAATAATCTCCTAATCTTGTGAAGTGGTGATTCATCACAGTGACATCTATTTAGAAACATTATAAATCAAATGCCTTTCCTGCACCTATAAGGGTGTCTATAGCAGATTGGTGGGGTTTAATTTATTGAAAAGAAATTAAGAGAGGTAACAGTCCAGCAATCTATCAGTTCCAGAACTGCATCCTGTTGGGCATTAAACATTAATTAATAAAACAATGCAGGTCCAGTTTGTCATTAGTACAGTTTTTAGTGCAATGTTTCCATTTCATAAATTTGTAAGGATTGTGAGTTCTGGTTTTTTTGCCATATGTGCACATTATCAGGGCAAGGGGATGCCTGTCAGAGCAAAATGTATCGCTGCATTATCCCTTAGAATTTATTCTGCTGTCTTTGAAGGAACATTATTTTTACCCACAATGCAACTATTGGGTTTTTCACCAGGTTCTTCTGGCCTTATTAATTTGTATTCATCAATTTTCCTTCCGGCACTTTTGCATGTTTAATAAATCACAAGTGTTTCTTAGGTGTAGGAGCACCCTTAACCTGTGAGATGTTGTGCCTGGGAGGGGAGTTACTGATTTGCAGCAAAAAATACTTGAATTCATTGATGCTCATTGTTACTCATGTTGTGTGAGCTGTAAGGCAGAAGCATGTTCTGAAGGTTATTCTCCAAGTGTGTTTAGGTCTCGTACTTTCTTCCCTCAAATAGTTTAAATATGTAATTTAGGAGAACTTTCTTCCAGAAGAGACCAAAAGCAGTTCCTTCAGGAATGCTGTTGGCACAGCAGCTGCCTTGTCCACAGCTCTGTGCACACAGCCACAGAGCCACCAGCCTCTCAAACCAGGCCTTGCTCTGGAATGAAGGATCCAGCTTCTTAAAGGTTCCTTCCTTTCAGCTGTGCTCTAAGAATTGTCTTTAATTACAATCCATCATAATTATGAGGAAAGATACTGCCCAAGTGCTTGCAGTTTATCTTGAAGGTCTGTCCAGCTGGCAAACTTTCCATATGTTTGGAATTATTAGAGCATCAAATTGCTTTTTTAAAATTTTTATTTAATTTATTTATTTTTATTTTTAATGACTTGAAAGCTAACTGGAAAATTCAGATGCGAGTTTTCCTAAACATGAGAGTTTCCTGTTACACTGCAGTGATTGAAGCAAATCTCAGCATCTGTATCTCTTTCAATAAGCTTCTCACTTCCCATATCCTAAACGTTGTTATATATAGTGCTGAGGCACTTTTCACACAGTTTACCCTGCAGTTCAGGGAAGTTTGGGATTTTGCCTGGTGTAGCTGAGAAGGAAGCTGCCACCTACATGGAAAATGCAGTGAATTAAAACAGCTCCTGATATTTAGAAGGAAAAAAGAGACTGACAGGTACTCCTGAAGACCTTGTTAAGGCTCCTTAATAATTTGCCTGGTTTTCAAAAAATGCCAAGTGCTTGACAGGTGGTGAGGAATGGCATTTACCAAAGTGATGGAAGGTGGTGGAGAACCTGGGAGATCTGAAACACAAATGGTGATTTCTTCTGACTGCACTCTCTTCTCATGTCATCTTCTTAAGTATGTCATCAATTGAAAATTTTAGATACAAAACTGAATGACAGAATCTTCTTATTACAAACTTGAAGCCACTTCATGGCATTTTGGTTAAAGGCAATCCTGAACTGGTTTTGTTGCCAAACAGCAGCTGTGCCAAGGGAGCAGCAGTGGGACATTTCCAGGGTCAGGTGGCTGACAAGGTGAGATGGGCTAAAAAAGGGAGAGTAGCTTGTCCTTCCCAGATAAATTCTTGTGGACATAAAAGCTGGAAAATTAGAAAGTATTTTTGAACAGTAATAGCCATGGACTTCTCAGAGGAAGGAGCACGTGGTTTTGCTGTGTTTGAAAGACGTCTGGATGTAACATTCTGGGGGATGAGGTTGGTGGGTTTTTCCTCTTTATTTAAAGACGTGGCATTTGAGTAATGGCAGGCAGGAGGCGTTGCTGTGTCTCTCCGTGGGCTCCAGCCGGTGTCTGTTCCGGGAGGAGGGTGGGAAAGGCGTTTCCTCAGTCTGGCGTTGTAAACTGGGAGCGCTCCGGGCTGGCTCTGGCCAGAGTGGGAGCGGACAGGGACAGGGGCTGACAGTACAGTCTGTACCGGGCAGGGACTGGGGCTGACAGTACAGTCTGTACCGGACAGGGACTGGAGCTGGGAGCGGTGGGCGGCCCCTCACAGCGGGAACAGGATGTGCCTCAGCTTCTGTGCAAGTCTTCCCTGGGAAATGCAGAGTGAAAAGCAGCCCAGGCTGATGCATCTTTGGCATTTACAATAGAGAATATTTTCGTCCTTGTGAATTATTCCTCTGCAGCTTGGCCATGCATACAAAAATGTCAGGATGTGTCTGGAGTGTCACCAGAGACGCTGTCATTCCCCTTTGGTGGTGGGACCACAGCAGTTAAATGGGATACTGGTTAGGGAGGTAGAAAAGGATCACAGCTTGGAAGGTCTGCAAGGAATTCTGCAGGTGTTGGTGGCATGGTGCACGATGGGGCAGAAATTCACAAAAAGCTTTCAAGAGATGTGGCAGTCAATGTTTATTCTGAAATAGCTGTTGTTTGTTTATTCATGTTTTCTGGAAGGGGATTTGGATCCAGGCTACATAAGCTGAAAAATGAGGGGGAGAAATTGTGAATAAAGGTGAGAAATCAAGGGATGTGTGAGAAAGGCAACGATTGTGGCATGTTTCAATTTTTTGGTTTGTTTTGTTTCTGAGGAAGGACTGATTGGCTTTTGGAGAGAAACTGTGAAGCACAACCAGGGTGTGCTTTATGGCCTGCAAGCTGAATAAACAGAAAAATTAATACCACCACTACACCACCCTCCAGATTTGTCAGATATGTGACATTTTTGACACTGGGTTCCTGGTTTAAAGGTACAAAAGAAGCTAGGAGAGGCAGAGTATTGAGACAGCTGGTCCTTGTGCACCTGCAGCCAGTGACCCAGAGATGGAAAATTCTGCTGGGATGTGTGCACGTCCTTCATTGGGAGATTATGAAAATCTAGTGATATTTCTGATGCTTGCAGTAACTTGTAGGAGTTGCCCACTCGTTCTTTGTATGTAATTATTCCAGTGTGTTTCATGTATCCAGCACTAAGTGTGGTGTAGTAATTGATTCCCCCCCTACCACTCCATGTGGGCATTTCAGGGGCAGGAACACATATTTCATCAGACAATTTGAATTTTGATGAGAATTTGCAAAATGTACAGATAATCCAAAAGTCACTCCTTGTAGTAAACCTTGTGTTAAGAAGACTTCCTGTGTTTTAAAGATCTATTGAAGCTGAAGTATTATGCTAAAGTTAGCATTACAGCAAGAGCTGTAGTAGGAACTAAAATCTTAACAACTAAAATATTTATAGCTAAATTCACATCCAATACATTTCCCTTTGTAGGGAGGTGAGGGAAAGGATATTTGTGAAGCCAAAGATTTCTTGGGTCATATTTCTCTATAAGTCAACATGAAATCCAAATACTTGCTCTAGACACACCAAATCTGCTATTCTGAGTGAAGATGCTTTTGATACGTGTGCTGGTTTTGGCTGGGAAAGAGTTCATAGTAGCTGGCACAGGGCTGTGGTTTAGATCTGTGCCGAAAACAGTATTGATATTTCAGGGGTGACTTTGTTATTGCTGAGCAACACACTCCCTTTGACTTTTCTAAATCTTTCCCCCATCCCACTGAGGAAGAATGAAGGAGGGGCTGTGTGACACTTAGCTGCTGGCTGGGGTTAAACCATGATGTGTTTAAGGTCTGTCTCTTTTTGTACTTCCAAGAGATTTATTTATTTATTTGTTACACTATTAGGATTTCTGAAGAACTCTCTGGCCCTTTCTTGCCTGACCCAGCTGCAGCAATACCTTAGTGCCCTGTGCATCCATCCCACACAATGCTCTAACAAAGTTCCCTTTTCCTCTCTACTTACCATGTCAGAGTCCCTCCTGAGCCTCTAGGTTCCTTCAGCAGAAGGAAGCTCCAGGGCCTCCTCCTTCCTTCCCAGCCTCTCAGTGGATCCAGTGGAGCGCTGAGCATGGGATAGAGGGCAAAGCTGTGCCATGGAAATGCTGGTGGAAGTTTCATGTGCAGTTTGGAGGCACTCATCAACATGACAGTAAATGAAAAATAATAATGACAATCTCTGTGGCACAAAACCACAAGGAACATAAAATGCCCGGTATTTTCCTCAAGCTCATTTCTGATTCCTTTTGACAACTGTTGGTGCCACTCTCTGGCACCTGGCCAGAGCTCATCACTTAATCCTCCTTCATTTCTTCATTTCACATAATGATGGCTGTGGATTATGGTGGCTGCAGAGTTCAGAGCTGCCTCTGCTGTGATTTGTTTGCAGCCTTACTGAGGGATGTGTTTGCAAAGACTGAGCTGGGCTAACAGGGTCACTGAGTGGTGTCAAACTGCATTTAGCAGCACAGAAAAAGATTTTTTTTTGTAAATGCTGAGGAGCTGGTCAGCACACAGGAGTGGGAAAAAGGAAGAACCAGGAAACCTGGAATACGAGAGACAGTGAAAATCCCAGGCAGGGATAATCTCCCAAGCCTGCCCTGGCAGTGGGATGGCAGCAGAGGGCACGGAGACATTTCTGGGCTGGGAATTCCAGGAGCAAACCAGGACATGGCAGTGAGGACAGGCTGGAGCTGCAGAGCCTTCCTGAGTGCCTTGCACAGGGAGAGATCCACAGTGAGTGCCCGTGGAGCTCTGTGTGTTCCACGAAAAGCATTGGTTTGATTCACTCTTTAGAGAAAAGTACAGGAAATAGGGCTTCATCTTCTCCCAATCCAGGGGCAAAATATTCATTGACCTCATTGTGAGGAGCACTAAGGGCTTGGCTTCAACTACTGAATCATCCATGGGAACATGGAAGGCTGATGTGTGTTGTGGAGAGAGACACTGCAGTTTCTGGGGAAGCACCCAAGCCCTTCTGTGAGCAGCTGAGCAATACTCCCCTTGAGGAGCACTCCCCAGCTGAGCTCTCCCAGTGCTGGGAAGAGCCCCAAGTGTCCCTGGGTATCCAGAACTCATGGACTGCATGGCCTCATGCTGTGCTTGGGCTGAGCAATGCATTGTGCACATCCCCAGGTGTGGGCAGTGCAATATTTCTGCACACAGCTATCTGTCAGAGTCACCTTGAGTGGGGCAGAGCCTGAGCAGAGCAGATAAACACATCAGTGCCTGCAGGGTGGGCAGCTCTCAGGGCTTTGCTGCAACCCAGCAACTGGGCTTTACAGCAGAGAGTTATCCATGATGGAATTCACTCATCAGCTGGGTCTCTAATGAGTCCTCTAGCAAGGAGAAAGAAGTGGCATGTGGGATCTCATCTAATATACATGGGTTTAGACTTCAGCAGCTGTAAGTATTTTGGAGACATGTATGTGATCATTTAAACCACTTAAGCTGTCCTCACGTGCCTGAAGGAGGCAGGAAGAGTGGGAAACCAGCAGACAAAACTGATGCTGCTGAAGGATGTAATGAGCTCTGTGTTCAGTTCTGATCTTCCAGCTTTACCATTTTGAGGAATAAAGGTGTAGAGAGGTGTGACGAGGGTACCCAAAAGTACACTTGACTTCTGTGTGAGCAAAGACTAAATACATTAGAACTTTCACCTTTTCAGACAAGTATGAATGGGAGACGTGTAGGAGTGGTGGGGGCAGAGGGGCTGTAATGGATTTCTGGAGTTCTGCAAGTGTCATGGAAATGTAACCAAGCCTACTATTTCTCTGCCTTTTGTTACACAATCTTTGGAGGCGTCAAATTAAAGCTGTAGCAGTAACTGAGCAGCAGAGGGACACAGCCCAAAGCAAGGCTGCCACTGCTGCCATCCTTTGAGCAGTGGCTGGTCCTGATGAGAGCCAGAGCTGGCTGGGACACAGTGTGGGCAGGCACAGCTCCAGGCAGCTTGGTCACTATTCTCACCACCCTGTTTAATTCCCGAATCTTCTCTAAAAAGCTGTCTGAGCCTTGGTGGGATNCTGCAACTCCCTGTCCTGAGGTTGCTCCTTTTTGTCTTTTAACATGAAGCAGTGCTGCCTCGTGCTCCACAGCACAGGAAATACAGGAGGCTCCCTGGATAAAAGCTGGGTGGTTCCTGCTGCCTCCAGCCTTGTTCTGCAGTGGAATTTCTGTGCAAAGCCCTTACAAGGGCCCTGAACACTTGCTGGTGGGAGGGATCCTTTCTGTGCAGTCTGTGGTTTGCAAATCCCTCTCTCCCACTCAGATCAGCAGCTTGACTCATGTAATTAATGGCCCCAGACAGAAGTCAGCATTGGCCTAAAGCAGTTATTACCATCCAGCTACTGGTTAAATATGTAATTTTTCAATTTCATTGAGTTCTTTCCTTCCTGCTGGTACCAGCCTGGCAGCCCTGACACTGCAGCCATTTCCCCTTGGCTTGCTCAGTGAGCTCCAACCCAGGCAGGTCAGACAGGGCTGCATCAGGCACTGAATTTAGATCCCATAACTTGTCCTGAGAAGGAGCAGAGGCAGTTCAGGAGCTGTGGGCACCAGCTGTGCCATCCCAACATCTGCACTGCTGCCCAGCTCCCCAGCCCGCTCGGTGCACGGGGCCCAGGGAGGGCAGTGGGTTATTATGGGATGCCTAGGGATCCCAAAGGAGCCCCTGTGGAATGGCTGCTCCCATAGCACAGGGCCCGGGATGCTCCCAGTGCCCAGCAGGGCGGGGTGCCTGGAGGAGCATTTGTCAGGCAGCATTTGGTGGGTTTTTCACAGCTCTGATTTCTCCAGCCCCCAGAGGGTCCCTGCTGAGAGGAAGCTTTGATTGCTGCCAGCCAGAACACATTGGGAATGTGATTCCTTCCAGCCCAGTCCTCTGGATAACTCCTGTGAGCTGTTATCCTGCTAAAATGAGCCTTTTCACAGCTCTGTATTTCCACCTAGCACAGGCACAGTAAAATCACCAGAGGTGAAATAAACTTCCCCTGGCTTGGGAAGAAATTTTATGTTGTTGTAGGGGTCTCTTTCTGAAGAAATAACAGTTATCTTTATACTACATTAATTTATATGTAAACCCAGCACTTATTTATTTGGTGTCAGTGTAGGGGCAACAGAAACCAGCACAGACAGATGGAACAAAGGTCCTCTCAACCCATTACACAATATTAGTGTTAAAAATATCTGTTAAAGACCAGATTCCACCACAGTAATCTGGCTAAGAAAATAAGGGCTTATTCAGTAGTGAAATGCTACACTCAGAATGTTTCTCTGCATTAGGATTTTCCCAAGTATCTCATTTAGGTTTTGTTAATAGATGAAAGCAAGGGCACATTTTGGTAACCCTTTTTTAAGTGTTCATATTTTCTATGTGAAATGGGTAAACAGGAGTGCAAACCCCTATGGACAAGGGCTGCTGGAGAAATCCTATAAAATCGATTATGTCCTAGAGACCTGAGCCATCATTCTGTCCTATTGCAATGTCTCTTATTCTTTCAGATCAGTTAAACCTGCAAACAATTCAACCTTTAGAGCTTTAATATTTTTAAAGAGACGTTCCTGTCCAGAAGGTGTCTCAAGGTGTTTGTTCCGTCAGGCTGGGTTTGATATCCCTATTAAAAATATATATTTGGCTCAATTGATGGGAAAATCTTCTTCAGAGAGAGGGATTTTTCTTCAGCTTAAAATTTGAAATATAAAATTGAGTATAATAAAGTGAAGAGGCAAGTCATGAGGCAAGGGATAGAAAAGAAAAATGACTGTGTACATGTTCTACTGAAACAGTTGGATTTATTAGGAAAAGTACAGCTAAATCCTCTGTTAGTAAGCCAATTGGAATTATTTATTATATTGAGGGGATTTGTGCCAAATCTGAAGAAATAATTTGAAGAAGGAAACCTATTTGAGAACTGCAATCATAAGTGTTCTTGTTTTGGACTGAGTAGTGAAAGGTGAACACAAAGGGGTGTGAGGGCTTTGGGCCTTGTGCTGTCACCAAGAGCAGAACGTGCTCTGGCATGGAAGAGAAAGCTCGGAGCACTGAGGTGTTAATTTGTGACCAGTCACGGTCAGAGCGATGTTTGGTGTGGGCGGGCCCCGGTAGCCCCGGAGCAGGGGGAAAACAGCAAACACGGCCTGGAGAGAGCCCAGGGAGGGCACCCGGAGGGCTGGAACAGCACAGGGTGGGGCAGGGAGTGCCAGGGCAGGCCAGGGATCCCCTCTGTGATGGGATAAAATATGGGTGCTGCGCTCTGCGAGGATCACACAAGGGCCCTGCTCTCTCTGAGGGGATCACACACGGGCCCTGCTCTCTCTGAGGGGATCACACACGGGCCCTGCTCTCTCTGAGGGGATCACACAAGGGCGCTTCTGCTCCCCGCCCGCTGCCGAGGGCCGCGCCGGTAATCCCGGCAGGTGCGGCAGCCGGGAACTGCCGCGGGGGGCTGGGGATTCGGCAGCGCTTCCACTGATCTTTCCCTGGAGCTCTGGGAGCAGGGGTGTGTTCAGTAACGTGGCATAAGCGAGGGCAGGCGTTTCAAGGGTGAAGCTTTGAGGTGTTTGTCTTTAAAAAGTCTTGGTGCTCGTTTTTCTTCCTGTTGTCGTAACTCCAGTGGCTGCCGGGTCAGTGTTTTTGTTTGGTGCTGCTGCTTCCTACAAAGGAAATGTTTTGTAGCTACAAATTTGGAAGGAGTATAATGCTGTGTTCTAATGTAGTTTTGAAAAAGCTGCAGTTAGCAAAGATGCAAAAAGCATGGGCTGTTGCAGTGGTTTATCATGGGAGGAATCCAGGTGGACAGGAAATGAGCAGGTTGTTCTTCCAGCGGCTGTGAGCTGTGGTGCCAGGTTTTGAGCAAATAGGAGTGGTGACCGACACAGTCTGAGCAGGCCAAGGTGACCTGTCTGTAAATAAGTGCCACAGTGGTGCAGTGATGGTCTCCATCTCCCCAGTGTGACACACTGAGGGTGCAGGGACATTCTCTGGTTTTTGGGCCTTTCCTGCTCAGAAAAGTCCATCCTGCATCTTGTGTGCTTGGCCCAGTGTCAGAGCAGGGGCAGCAGGCAGAGAAATGGGGGTGGTTGTGCACTTCTGTGATACAGTGTTCACTAAGAAGCATAATCAGTGCCAGAAGTTGAAATTATTTGTCAGTAGCTCAGGCCTTCCCAAGAGCTATTGATTTGGCTGTAGGTGAAAATCAGTCCCTGTGGTTTTGTGTTCCATTACGGGAATTCACAGCTCACCCTGGGCTGCAGGCTGACCCTCTCCCATTTTATTCCTGGGTAGAGAAGATTGTCTTGGAGGCATGGTTTGGTTGGATGAGGAGGTATGTGATTGATGTTTGTGGGACACCTATTCAATTTTCAGATTGGACATTGAATTTCTCTATGATTCTGAACCAGTGCTGTATGAGCTTTATCAATAAATGCTTGATCATCCAAAGTAGGAAACAGCAAATGATCATTCAGCAAATTTGGAAGATGGGTGCAATTAGTCCAATAGACAAAGCCAGGCCTTTTATAATTCGATTTGATCATAATGAGTGATGATATGAAGTAAAAAGTCACCACTGGTATTTCAGTCTCTCATAGACTCTTTTCTAGAAATACTCTGTAAGACAGTTTTCAAACCCATGCCCTTACCAAGCTCCACATAATGAGGTCATAGCGAGTGCTGTTTCATGTATAAAAGGAGAGGCTCAGTCTTTCAGTTCCAGGAGAAATAGA
>VXBB01024225.1:6004-20098 GCA_013399915.1 Illadopsis cleaveri | reverse complement strand
AAAAAAAAAAATAAAGCTTCATTTTCTTTTCATCCATGAAAAAAACCACCAGCTTAGAAAGTGGTCAAGCAAAAGATCCTGTCAGCACACAGAGCAGGGCTGTGGCAGCTCCGGGCATGGAGCCAGGTTGGATTTATCCTTCCTCCACCTGCCTCTCCTTGAGGAGGCAGAGCTGTGGAAAGGAGACTGCAGCCCCCCTCCCTCTCTCTCCCCTCCCTGCCTTTCACGCTCAATAAACCCCTGGGCCAGACATTGTCATGCCCTGAGAGACGTGCAGCTCTTACAGTTGAATTCCAGTCCTGTTTTCCTAAGAATCACCTTTTTGTACTGCAGTTCCTTAAAGCAAAATGATTTTTTTTTCCCCCCCCAAACAGCCTGGGGTTTGGGGAAGGTGTTGTTGAGGTGAAGGAATTCCAAGGTCTGTGTGGATGCAGCCTCTCAGGCTGGGTGGGAATGGCAGGGATGGATTTTTCTTTCCCAGCACTCTGTTATCCCACCTTGCCCTGCCTCCAGGACACCCCAGGAAAGAGTTACCACCCTCCTTCCCTCCCTGGGGCTGTAGGAAAAGCTGCCTTGGAGCCACCCAGTCACTTTGTTCCAGAGAAAAAGGGATTTGGGAGCAGCTCCCTCAGGTTAGGGATCACTGGGCACCCTCAGACCTGTGGCTCATTAATCACTGCAGGGTATTAGCAAGAATTACAGGAGTAAATAAAGAGCATTTGTGTGTCCAGGTGTGGATCTCTTGGAAGTGGGAATTGCTCCCTAAAACCAGCCAGCCCCTGCTTCCCTTTACCTGGGAAATTTGGGGTATGGATGTTGAAACTTCTGATGGGTTTGGAAATAATGAACACAGTCCCAGCTGCCATAACAACCCCAAAATATCCCAAAACGGGCTGGAGAGAGGATCACTTCTGCTTCCCTCCTCCAGCCCTTCCCTGGTAGGATACACACAAGCCAAGCAAGAGGCAGCTCTCTTCCTGAATAAATCTCTCTGGAAAGAAGAAATCTCTTTGTAAAGAAGAAACCTCTCTGAATCCAACCTTTTCCAGTTGGCATTCTCTGAGGATCAAATCCTGCAAGCTTCTCCACCACCTGGAGAATTCCTAGGCTCCAGTAAGGGGTTGGTTTGGAGCCTTTGAGGGGAATTCAGACACTTTCAGCAGGTTATTATTCCTTCTGTTAGCTTTTTCTTTCACCAGCTTTCCTGCTGTGTCAATTTTAATCTTCCTAGCTGGGAGGGGAGGAGAGAGAAGTGATGTAACAGAATTGGCACCCTCAAAATGACAGCTCTTGAGGGTTCCCAGAGTATCTAAACCAGGTTTGGTTTGTGATTTAGACCAGTGGGATGGGAAATCACTGCCTTTCCTTTGGGACAGACCCTTCCTGCTGAGCACACTCTTCCATGAGGGAAATGCTCCATCTAGAGCTGAAGGTTTAAAATTCAACATCTTCCTTTTTTTTTTTTTTTTTCCCCTCCTTTTTATCCTGCTGCCTGTGCAAAGCCAGCAAAGCTTTTTGCTCCCAGTAACAGCACTGGGAAAGGAGGCCCAGCTGTGGAAGGAGCACCCTGGGGCTCCAAATGCAAGTGGAACAGCCCAGGGCAAGGCTGTGGCTGCAGCACAGGGGCTGCAGGCTGTATTTAGCCTTTTTTAGTGTGTGGTCAGGCTTTGGCCAGTTAAAATAAGGGTTTATTTCACTCCTGGGGTTAGTGCTCCCTGTGGAATTGCTGTCTGGCCTCACATTGAAGTGTTTGGGCTCCTCAAATTTGTCCAAGGCTTTAAAAATCTTCCTGTTGGGCATCATCTCCTTCACCCTTCTCAGCAACACTTTTCAGAGAACAGCAGTCAGAAATAATGACCCTAAAAGCTGATTTTCTAGTGATTCCTAGGAGTTATTACCCAGTGGGAGTCCAGTTTACATTCCCAGGTTGGCAGCCCTTGGATGGGGATGGGTTGGGAGCCAGGGATAGGAAGAGGGAGCAGTGGGCAGCGGCTCCAGGCTTGGCCTTATATCTTCATTACATCCTGAGAGTCAGCAGAAAGATGAACTTTGGGGGTGTTTTTAATGAATTTGCAGTGCAGACTTCCTGCCCTCCTGCAGTTCCTCTTCCCTGCCCCTGGGAAGGGCCCTGGTGCTGTGGCAGCCCCGGGAGCTGTGGCAGTGCCCTGGTGAGGGCACACTGTGTTCTGCTGCTGGAAGTGCTGTTTGCTTTGCAAATGAGGGGATTGGAATCAAACGCTGCAGCCCAATTTGCCTAAAGGAGAAGTGTGTCACAAGCCTCCCGTGTTTATTAAAAATCAGAAGTGATGGGAGAAGCTGTTGCCTTCACTGATCCCAGCCATGAGAGCATTTGGCTGCTCTTTTTGCTCTTTTTTTTTTTTATCAGGTTTGTTTAACAACATTTTTCTTGCTGTTTTTCAATCTAAGTCTCATATTCTTAATTTGAAAACTTGCTAGAAAGGTTGTTAGAAGCAAAATCCCAGTGTGTTCATGCCAGTTCACCTTTGTGACAAGGCAAATACCACTAAATTACACAGGAGCTGTTTTGGGATCTTGGATATTGTAAAACTGTTGAAAAGGAACTCTCTGAGCTCTCAGCTTTTTCCCTAAACCAAACTGAAATTCTGAGAAAAGGGAAGGTACATAAAACATCAAGAGCTGCCTGTGTCTCTTTTGACCTTTTTCTCATGTGAAAGCAAGTGGAAAGTGCTTTTCTTTTGTTTCCAGCTTTTCTGATTTAAAATAAGCCTTCAGAAATGCCTCTGAAAGACTTCCCAGGTCAGGTTTTGTGCCTTTATTTTACAGAAAAGCTAAAAGGATGGGACTGTGGTTGCTAAATCAGTTGGATTTCTTTTACTTTGGAGCTCAGGGGGGTTTGTTACCCTGCCTTTGTTGAGGAGATCCTCCGTGTCTCAGCTTGCCCTGCCTGAGCTCTGGTTGCTGTAAACAATCCTGGGTGCTGGTCCCGGGGTGGCTTCCAGAAAGCTCCTGGGAGTGGGATTTTGGGATGCTGAGGGGCTGAAGGCTGAGGCTTCCTGAGGTAGGAGGGTTCTGTGAGGAAAGGCGAAGGGGCAGGATGGGGTAATGGATGATTTTTGGGTTGTCTGAGGTGGTTTTGTGGTGGTAAAGCTGCGTCTTTGTGTCGAGTCCCAGGAGCACCACAAGGGCTGGAGTCTGAGATATTTGGGAAAGCTGGAGAGGGTCTGGAGGGACAGGGTGAGGGGGAATGGCCTCACGTGAGAAGGGTTAGATGGGACACTGGGAAGTTGAGGTGACGGAGGTGACACAAAGGAGTCGTGACTGCCCTTGGATCCCTGGCAGTGTCCAAGGCCAGGCTGGACAGGGCTGGGAGCAGCCTGGGATGGTGGCAGGTATCCCACAGCAGGGGGATGGAGAGAGACCAGCCTTAAACTCCCTTCCAGCCCACCCCATCCTGGGATCCCATGGTTTCCTGTAGCATCACATGGCTACAGTGTTCATGGTGTCCGGGGAGATGCAGGCGCTGGCAGGGAGACAAACGAAACAAGTCTCAGTTTTGTTAAGCACGAGGGTCGGTAGGGGAGCCGCGGGGCTGAGCCGTGCCGTGTGTATTGCAGGTTACAGCGCCCCGACTGCCCCCCCTGCCTACAGCCAGCCCGTGCAGGGCTACGGCAGCGCCGCCTACGACACCAACACGGCCACGGTGAGCAGCAGCCAGAGCTCGTACGCCGCCCCGGCCGCCTACGGCACCCAGCCCGCCTACCCGGCCTACGGGCAGCAGCCGGCCCCGGCCGCCCCCGCCAGGTACCGCCCCTCCTCCGCCTCCTCCTGCCCTGCCTCCTTTGCTGCCTTCTCCTTCTGCCTCTTCCTCTTTCTTATCCTCCCTCTTCTTCCTCCTTCTTATCCTTCTCCTCCACCCACTCCTCATCCTCCCCATTCTTCTCTTCCTCCTTTTTTTCTTCTTCCTCCTCTTCCTCTTCCTTTTTCTCCTCCTTTTTTTCTTCCTCTTCATCCTTCTCTTCCTCTTCTTCCTTTTTTCTTCCTCCTCCTCTTTCTTCCTCCTTCTTCTTCTCCTCTTGTTCCTCCTACTCTTCCTACTCCTTCTCTTCCTTCTCCATCTCCCATTACTCCTCTTACTCCTCTTCCTTTTTTTCTTCCTCCTTCTCTTCTTCCTCCGTTTCCTCCTCTTGTTCCTTTTGTTCCTCCTTCTCCATCTTAGTTATCCCTTCTCTTTCCTTCCCCTCCTCCTCATTCTTCTGCTCCTCCTCCTCATTCCCCTTCTCTTCTTCATTCTTCTTCATCTCTTCTTCCCACTCCTTCTACTCCTCTTCCTCCTTTTCCTTCTTCTTCTGTCTCTTTCTCCTCNGCCTGTGGCAGCCCCTCCTCCCGCCTGTTGCGGGCGCTGCGGGGCCGGGGAGCAGCGTGGGAGGGCTGTGCCGTGTGCTCTGTGCTCCTGCACGGTGAGTCAGCGCTGCTGCTGCTGCGGGATCAGGGGCCACCCCGCAGCCAAACCGGGCTCTGGGCTCTGAGGGTACAGCACAGCACTGACTCCTGTCTGCTCCCGGGTCACGGGCTCAGGCAGGATGCTGGGGTGGATGCACAAGGCTGCAAAACATTTCCTCTTTCAATCTCACCCCTCTGGGCGCCGCCTGTCATCTATTGAGTGGAATTGTTTGCTCAGAGGATATGAAAAATTTAGAATACGTAATGGGAACTTGTTTAGAAGTCAGTGAAAGCTGATTTATTCCCTTACCTGGTGTCTGTAGCAAACGCTGTGGGAAGGAAAGGCAGAGCCTGGCACAGCTCTGACAGGTTACACTTTAAAGGGATGTAAATTTGCAGGATGAATCCTGACGTTGTNTCCTCCTCCTTCTCTTCTTCCTCTGTCTCCTCTCTTTCCTCTTGTTCCTCCTTCTCCTTCTTCATCTCTAGTTACTCCTTCTCTTCTCCTTCCTTCTCCTCCTCCTCATTCTTCTGCTCCTCTTCCTCATTTCCTGTCTCTTCCTCCTCCTTCTCCTCCTTCTCTTCTTCCCCCTCCTCTTGTTCCTCCTACTCCTCCTTCTCTTCTTTCTCCATGTCCCATTACTCCTCTTCCTCCTCCTTCTCTTTGTTCCTCCTCATTCCCCTTCTCTTCCTCCTTCTCCTTCTCTCCTTCCTGCTCCTTCTACTCCTCTTCCTCCTCCTCCTCCTCCTCCTGCTCTCTCTGCCCAGCCCCCCTCTCCCGGCCTGTGGCAGCCCCTCCTCCCGCCTGTTGCGGGCGCTGCGGGGCCGGGGAGCAGCGTGGGAGGGCTGTGCCGTGTGCTCTGTGCTCCTGCACGGTGAGTCAGCGCTGCTGCTGCTGCGGGATCAGGGGCCACCCCGCAGCCAAACCGGGCTCTGGGCTCTGAGGGTACAGCACAGCACTGACTCCTGTCTGCTCCCGGGTCACGGGCTCAGGCAGGATGCTGGGGTGGATGCACAAGGCTGCAAAACATTTCCTCTTTCAATCTCACCCCTCTGGGCGCCGCCTGTCATCTATTGAGTGGAATTGTTTGCTCAGAGGATATGAAAAATTTAGAATACGTAATGGGAACTTGTTTAGAAGTCAGTGAAAGCTGATTTATTCCCTTACCTGGTGTCTGTAGCAAACGCTGTGGGAAGGAAAGGCAGAGCCTGGCACAGCTCTGACAGGTTACACTTTAAAGGGATGTAAATTTGCAGGATGAATCCTGACGTTGTGAATAATTTTTCCCAGCTTCTACAGCAAAAGCAGCTTCACTCTTTTTGCTCCACTCTGAGAAACAAATAGAAATTAAAGACTCATAGAATCCTTTGAGTTGGAAAAGCCCTCTGAGATCACTGAGGCCACCACTAACCCTGTCCCCACGTCCACACGGCTTTTAAACTTTGGGACAAACAGAAGGAGATGTGTGAATCACATGCAAAGGGTTCTCAATTTTCAGGCCTTGAGAGTTAATTCTAAACGCTCAGTCACAGAGTGGTTTGGGTTGGAGGGGTCCTTTGAAGGTCACCCTTTCCAAGCCCAGCATCCTTTCTTTTCTGTGGGATAATTGGGATAACATACATGAGGCAATATCTGCCTGAGCTGGATTCTGAACCAAACAATGGGGCATTTCACTGCCTGCCTTGCTGGCTGCTTCAGCTCCTGCTTTCCCAGGGCTCTGCAGGAGCAGCCTTGCTGGCATTCCTCATCCTCCACTCAGCCCCACAGCCAAAGTCTGAACCCCATGGCTTTGGGATGAACAGGAGCTGTGGTGTTCCATGCTCTCTGTTCAGGACACTGCCTGGGCCTTTCCTGGAGTGTACAAATACCCAGGCAATGAGTGCTAAAATTGTGTTTATTACATATATATTGGCTGCTGCCAGAGTGGCTGTCACCAATCAAAGCCAGCTTTGATGCTACCCCAAAAAAGAGGTCACAACCCTCAGTCCTGGGGGGATCTGAGCCCTTTGCTCTGCCAGCTGTGGGGCTGGGCACCAATGTTGTTCCTTATTTCTCCCCAGACCCCAGGATGGCAGCAAACCAGCAGAGACCAGCCAGCCCCAGTCCAGCACAACAGGCTACAGCCAGCCCAGCCTGGGCTATGGGCAGAGCAACTACAGCTACCCCCAGGTGCCTGCCAGCTACCCCATGCAGCCCGTCACCGCTCCACCCTCCTACCCTCCGACCAGGTAAGGCTGGGCAGTGCTCACATCAGGGCCTTTCCTGGGGGATTTTAGGGAAAAGAAGCTTCAGGGGCCTGGGAGGAGGAGCTGTGCTTCTTGTAGTTGTAGTGGTGGGCATGGGGAGGCTGTGGCTGAGTGTAGAAGTGTCTCTGCGTGTGCACAGGTGGGAAGGAAAATGATGACAAATGGGTTTAAGACAATTCTACTTTTTTTTTTTAATTTTAAGACTTGAGAATTTTAAGAATTTCTCAGAGTGACCTTTTGCTGCCTCCTTCCACATTCAGCTTGGCCAGGAGCTCCCTTCTCCCCTCCAGTGTCTTTAATGTGACTTCTAAAACATAGACTTTGAAATTCTCAAAGCCTCAGCTGCATGAGGGGAACTTCTTTTATCCAGGGCCTGTTACCTCCATTACCACGAGTTTTGCCCTGGCACTTATGCCTTTTCCTAGAAGTGTGAATAAACTGGGCTTGGCCACGTGGTTTTTGCTTTCACAGCCCTCCAGACTGGCCTCCATAGGATGACTTCAGCTTTTAAAGTGATTTACAGCACTAAATATGGCCTCTAATTGCATTGCCTTCCAGCATGGAGCCACTCCACACACGCTGCCAGGGAATTGCCTCATCATCCCACCTTTCCCAACGCTTTTCTCTTCCAGCTATTCCTCCACACAGCCAAGCAGTTACGATCAGAGCACTTACTCCCAGCAGAGCAGCTACGGGCAGCAGAGCTCCTATGGCCAGCAGACCAGTTATGGCCAGCAAAGCAGCTATGGGCAGCAGCCCCCTCCCACCAGTTACCCACCTCCCACTGGATCCTACAGCCAGGCCCCCAGCCAGTACAGCCAGCAGAGCAGCAGCTACGGCCAGCAGAGTGAGTGGATCCCTGGGGAGGAGCCCAGGCCTTGGTTTGGATCTAAAACTCACGGCTGGGTTGAAGGGAAGAAAGGGTTGGAGCTGGGGTTTGGCCTTTCTTGGTGAAAAATGGCATCTCTGGAGGCAGTGGTGGGTTGGGATGATCCCCTCAGGGTGAGGGTGGGAACACAGCGGCACAAAATATTTGTGGGGAGGAGTTGAGGGGGCTCAGCCTGGAGAAAAGGGGGCTCAGGGAGGACTTTCTGGCTCTGCACAACTCCCTGACAGGAAGGGGCAGCCGGAGGGGTCGGGCTCTGCTCCCAAAGAATAAGTGATGGGACAAGAGGAAATTGCCTCAAGCTGTGCCAGGGGATGGTCAGGTTGGGTATTGGGAAAATTTCTTCATGTTGATCAGGGCCTGGGCAGGACTCAGTCCCTGGACAGTGATGGAAACCCATCCTTGGAGGGATTTAAGAGCCAAATGGATGTGACACTTGGGGACATGGGGCAGTGGTGGCCTTGGCTGGGGGAACAGCTGGAATGGATGCTGTCAGAGGGATTTTCCCAAACTGAACAGCTCCAATGCCGCTGTCGTGGCTGGAGCTGAGGCAGGTGAAGGGGGACTGCCTGTCCCTGACCTGTTCCCACCCTTCCCCAGGCTCGTTCCGCCAGGACCATCCCAGCAGCATGAACATGTACGGGCAGGAATCCGGAGGCTTCTCCGGCCCCGGGGAGAGCCGGAGTCTGAGCGGCCCTGACAGCCGGGGCAGGGGACGAGGGGGATATGAGCGTGGAGGCATGAGCAGAGGTGGGCGGGGAGGAGGACGCGGTGGAATGGGGTAAGAGCAAAGCTTTTCTCCTTTTCTCTAATTCTGGTTTACCCATAGGATTTGAAATGCAAAAGAAGGGACTGAAAGGTTGACGTTCCCAGCTGTGTTTCCATGGAGGACATGTCTGTGTGTCAGCATTGCTTGTCATCCATGGAAACATTATCCTAAGGGAAATAGGAGCAGGATGGTTGGTTTGTCCTGCAGCTGGTTGGGCCCCCAGGGAGGGGGATAACTGGGGGTAATGCTGGCCCTGGCACTTTCAGCTCCCTTCATGGTCACCCAGAGGTGGAATCCTCTGTGGGGTTTAACAGTAACTCTGGGTGGAACACACACAAACCTCCCACCAGCTCCAGGGGACACTCCCTGGGCCTCAGGAGCGGGGATTTTGACAAGGCAGGAGCCTTGTGTCAGCCTCCTCCCGTGGAGCCTGTGAGCTTGGAGTGCCCAGAACACTTGGAGCACGTGGAGAAGGAGCCCGAGAACAGAGAGAAAGAAGTGCTTTGGCTCCCAGGCCTGCTCCCCCTCGGAGCATTCAGGTGCTCTGAATCAGTTTGGCCATTTCACCTGATGGCACAACCTGGTTTGGTGCCACCTGTGCCTTCAGGTGTGTCCCCGAGCGTGGAGGTCGTTCTGATAGAGGTGAGGGAGGAGAACTAATCCCAAAGGCTCCTCCGGGAGAGAATTCACAGCTTTGTGTGTGTTCCATCCCCTCACCCCGTTGCTCAGAGCTCTGCAGAGTGTCCCCAGGTGTGGCATAGGACACGCTGTGCCCACCCTGGTGCTGGCAGGGTGGCTGTGATGGCAGCTGCCCTCCAGAGGCCATTTCCCACGTGGCACAGCCCGGTGACAACCCCAGTTTGGCAGTGGATGGCCCCATTCTGCATAGCTCTGTTGCAGCCCATTGACGTGGCATGAAATCTTTATCAGAGAAATCAGGAAAGAACTGAAAAGGCTGGTTTTGTGTGGGAACACATCCAGCTTGGAATTGGCTGGGGTGGAACAGAGTTCCAGGCATCTGCATAAAGATTTCAGCTGTGCTGTATTGATCTCTTAACGATGAAAGTAGATGTAGACACCTGAAATGTCTATCATCACATCTTCAAATTTCTAGCCCCTTCCGAGCTTCTCATTGCCAAAGATTTGTCACCTGTCTCTGATCTCACACCTTAATCCCAGCTCAAATTTGCCTCCCGAGCGATTTCCCACCTGGCCAGACCCTTACAAAGGGTCCCCCCCCGGCCTTATGGACGTAGAGTTTGTGATGTCCATAGAACAGGTGGCTTCAGGGGACACCCAGGGCAGGTAGGGGAACTCGGCCCACCTTAGCATGCTGTGGTGATGGATTTCAGTGTCTCCAGCAGGTAAGGAGCTCGATGTTATTAACGTGCCCTTTTTTTTCATTGCCTCGATGATTTGATATTTTTATGAAAATGGAAAACTTTTTAACATGCTTTGTCGCATTTATATGCTACAGGTTACAAAGTGAGAGCCTTGTAAACACCTCAATACTTAAAAAGTACCCGTACTCAGTACTCAGCCGGCAGCATAATGAAAAGTGGGACTAGACACGGTGTCCATATGGAGAGGAAAAATATACATAGAATATTTTTAACCCAATGTATTGATTGTATAAACGGAATCCTTCTGTAACTTTGGTAACTGCATACTTGTTGTTTGGTAATAAAACCAGAGGAGGGTATACTACTACTTTAGAATTGTGTAACGTTAAAGAAAAAAAAAAAGTGTAAAAATCTTATGTTTAAAAAGAGAGACATTACGTAAATGGTGTGTACTTTAACGAGAGGAGGCAAAGCTGCATGCAACAGCTCGAAATTCTGTATTGACTTTTTTTTTTCCCAGTATTAGAGGTGCAATACTTGCTAGAAAAATTCACGGTGCTCTCCCTCCTCCGCTCAGCTCCTTCCAAACAGCTTGCTGGCTCACCCAAAAAAAGAGCAAGAAGCAGCCCAAATCCTTTCTCAAGGTGGCATTTTCCTACTTCACCACCACGCTCCAAAGCAGTTTTAGCTGTGAATGCTTCAGCCAAAGCTTTTGGTGAAAGCTGCGGCCCTGTTTGCATTGGCACCTGCCCAAAAGTAGTGAGTGTGTCCACAAAGCTGCACCCCAGGCCTTGGAGCCCCCGCTGTACTCTGTAAGTTCTCCCTCCAGAGAGTTGTTAAATTCAGTAGTGACCTGAATGTATGGCTTTATTTTGAGGGTTTTAGGGGCGATGTCAGCTGAACTGTGTTGTAGGTCTCGCGTGTGGTTTGTCTCCTTTTACACTGTTAAATGTCAGGGACCTGCGGGCCCACGCTGCCACAGGCTGAGGGTGCACCTTGGTGGACACACCGAGGGGAGGGAGTTGACCACTGAAACACCCCCAAATTGCTCTTCAACAACAACAACAAAAAACCCCCACTTTGATTACAAACAACCCCCACTTCTCGGCCAAGTATTGCACTGATGATACCCGAGTAACGCCAGGGCACCGACAGCAAAGCGGTGCCTCAAACCACACCAAGGTTGCTTTATATGTAAAGAAAATTTGAGCGAGCTGCCCTGAAGAAAGGCCTAGTGCCGAGATGAGAGAGAGACAGAGAGATGTTTGGAGATGTTTAGCCAGTGCCCTTCTCCCCTGTGAGCCGCAGAGGCTCAGAGCGGTGCTGGCTTTGTAAAGGGAAAGGCCTTCATTTCTTCGTTTATCCCCCCAGCAGCGCTGGAGAGCGAGGTGGCTTCAATAAGCCTGGTGGTAAGTTTTTGAGCATTACAATGGATAGTGTTAAAAAAAAAAAAAAAAAAAAAAATTTTCAGGCAGGTTTTTTTTTNNTGGTGGTAAATTTTTTAGAGAATAAAAGGGAATGGTTAAAAAAAAAAAAAAAAAAAAAAAAATTTGCAGTCAGTTTTTTTTTTTTTTAGCACGAAGTGTAATTTTTTTATTCGTTTAAGTGGTTTAAAAATGACAATATGCAACCAGACTGTAATGGGTACTGCCGGCGATGCCCAGGGGTATGCGGACACAGTGGAAGAGTTGAGCAACCACTCCTGTAAATTTTGGGGAAAAGAAATGGTTTGGATGTAATAAATCCTTTTTTTTTTTTTTAAATATATATAGATATATTAAGTAACTTTTATTAATGAACTTAAAAACTGATTGGCTTGGTAAAACCTTTTAAAAAGTCAGCATTAATAGTGGTTAACAGTTTGAAACCTAAAAAAAATCAGTGTGATAGTGGTTAACGGTTTGAAAGCTGCTAAAAAATCAGTGTAATAGTGGTTATTGGTTGGAAAAAAATGCTTAAAACCAGTGTAATAGTGGTTTTTGGTTGGAAGAAGTGCTAAAAGAGCCACCTGATGGCACAGTAAGGTGCAGTGCTGCTGCTTGTGCGGCGCAGGTCATAGCTAGTGTTGTGTGTGTCGGTTCTCCAGCCCACAGGGCCCCCACTAACACCCTTCCCTGTGCTTCTCTCCCGCCTGGCAGGACACATGGAGGAAGGACCTGACCTGGATTTAGGTAATTCCCACCAAACTCCCTCCTGAGGTTGTGGAACAGACATTTGTGTCCTCATTCCGAGGGCTGTGGCCACCGCAGTGTCACCCCACTGCCACTTCCAGGATTTCTGGCTGTTCCCATCAATTCTTCATTCCCAAACAACTGGAAAACCACACGTGGTTGGGAGATGCTCCCCCTTCTCTGCAGGAATTAGGAGGGTCAGGAGCTGCTCTGGAGCTTTTCCAGGGAGCCTGCAGCACCCCCAGAGCCTCGTCCATGGCTTGTCCCTTCCTGTCACAGAGGCGTGTCTGGAAGTTCTGCGTCAGCCTTCCAGCATCGGAAAAAGGGGGGTGGATGTCCTTGTGTGGGAGCCCAGGGGGCACGAAGGTCTTCCTCATCTCTCCTCTGGGATGTGTCCTGAAATAACCTGGGGGCTCTTCCCACGTGGGTGGGTGTGGGCTCTGTCTGGCCCTCGGGAGGTGTCCAGGGGTCAGTCACCTCCCTGGGGTTTCCTGTCACTCCCAGAGAGCGAAGCTGCAGCCGTGGAGGGGATGACGGGATGGAAAGAACTCGGCCCTGGGGTATCCCTGCCCTTCCTCTGCCTGCACTGACCCCAGGAATTGTCTCCTAGGCCCCCCCATGGACCCGGAGGAGGAGTCGGACAGCACTGCAGTCTATGTGCAGGGACTCAATGATAATGTGACCCTGGAGGATCTGGCAGATTTCTTCAAACAGTGTGGTGTTGTCAAGGTGAGGAGACACCAGTGACGCTGCCACTGGCAGAGGGAAAAGGGTCATCCATCTCCTCCTCTTCCTCCTCGTCCTCCCTGCCTATTGCTCCCATCCTTCAGGCCCATCATGTCCAGGCTCTGGGAGAGCCCTGGCAGTGCTGTTTGGGGCCTGTCCCTTCTTTTTGGGGTGTCTGGGCAGTTGCTGTCATCCTTGGTAGGCCAGGGGCCCCTTTTTTCTGTCCTGGAGTCCCTGGAATGAGCTTCTGCTGGAAAGCAGAACAGAATAAACCCCCACTGAGCTGTGGGGGGACAGGACTGGGGTGACATTTCACTGTCCCTTAGATGAACAAGAGGACGGGGCAGCCCATGATAAACCTCTACATCGACAAGGAAACGGGCAAGCCCAAGGGCGATGCCACCGTGTCCTACGATGACCCGTCCACTGCCAAAACAGCCGTGGAATGGTTTGATGGTGAGTGCTGGGGGACATTTTGGGGTGGAATTCCAAACATTCCGGGTGTGGGAAGCACCTGGGTGCAGATGTGTGAAGCCGGGCTGTGATCCACTGATACTCCTGCCATTGTGTCCCTCCCAGGGAAGGATTTCCAGGGGAGCAAGCTGAAGGTGACCCTGGCACGGAAGAAGGGCCCGATGAACAGCCTGAGGGGCGGGATGCCCCCCCGGGAGCAGCGGGGAATGCCCCCACCCCTCCGTGGAGGTACCGTGCAGCCCCTCCAGAGCTGCTGCCCATCCCTGCTGCCCGTCCCTGCCGTGGCTCCCGGCACTAACTGGGCTCCTTCCCGCAGGGCCAGGGGGACCCGGTGGCCCAGGAGGCCCCAGCGGGCCCAGTGGCCCCATGGGCCGGATGGGGGGAAGAGGAGGAGACAGGGGTGGCTTCTCCTCGAGAGGACCGCGGGGATCCCGGGGAAACCCGTCTGGAGGGAGCGTCCAGCACCGCGCCGGGGACTGGCAGTGCCCCAACCCGTGAGTACCCACAGCCCTGGGCCGGGGGCATCGTCCCAGCAGCTGGCAGGGCAACCAGGCCTTTCCCAAACCCCTAACCCTTAACCCTGTCCCAAAATCACTTGCTGGGCCTTCCCAGGAAGCAGCTTCCACCTGAGGGAGCACAGAGGGAGGGACGAGGTCGCTCCTGGGGGTTGTGGGTGAAGGGGCAGCCAGACCCCACCCCGCTGCGGGAGCTGTGCCCCGTGTCCTGCCCTTGTGTCTCCTCTCCATGTGCTCTCCTGCTCGTGCTTCCCAATGTCACCCCAGCTGGAATGCTGTCCCACTTGGCTAACTGGAATTTGTACCCAGGGGCTGTGGAAACCAAAACTTTGCCTGGAGAACAGAGTGCAACCAGTGCAAGGCGCCCAAACCGGAGGGATTCCTCCCGCCCCCCTTCCCTCCTCCAGGTACGTTTGAGGGGAATCACAGCCCCACTCCCCAATGGGACGCCCCAGGCCTGGCCTTGGGCTCCTTGGAGAATGGCTGGGCCAGCTCCAGGGGCTGCCAGGCCTTCATCCTTCTGTGAGCCATGACATGGAGC
>VXBB01024224.1:0-10775 GCA_013399915.1 Illadopsis cleaveri | reverse complement strand
AATTTGTCCCTCTACATGTGCTCTGGCTGTTTTAATTATCAATTCTTTTTGTGTTTCTGTAAGCTCTGACAACATTAAATCAATATGACAACAATAAGGGTCCTGGTTCCTTACAACCAACTCAAACCTTTTTGCAACTTTCCCAGGATCGTCTCTGTAATTTCTAACTTCTTTTCCCCAACTATTTAGATCACTAGTGGAAAATGGAACCTTCACTTGCATTGTTTCCCTGCTGGACCTATTAGTTCCCTCAGAGGGGCTATCAGAGGCAAAGCCTTTTTCGCTTAACTTCTCATTCGTGCTGTTATTGGAGTCCCTGAACTTGTTCCCTCCCCAGGTTCATCCACCTCATCCTCACTACTGCTCGGGCTTGACAGGGGGGGGAACAGTTGGAGGAGAGTGTGCAGCTGGCCTTGGATAGTTCAGCTGTAAATCCTGAATGTCTATAACACTGTCCCTTTCATGCTTGTCTGCTAACTTCAAACACTTCTGCCCTATACTGCATGCAGAACAACATCTCTTCATCTTCCGCTTGTTATCCTTTTCTAATGCTAACATAAAAGAGTTCTGCGGAGTCAAATTTATGCCACATTTCCTCTGCCACTCAGGCTTATTTCTCAGAGTAAAAAAATATCTGCGTACATTGCCTCATCTCACTTTGATTCCCTCCTTAAAAACAACATTAACTGCAACAAAGTATTGTAATTTAAGGCACCATTCACAGGCTATTTTTCCCTGCTGTCCAATCGATAAAGGGGCCACCATTGGTTGCAATATTTTAATAAATGACTTTTCTTTAGGTTACCTCCTGGAATGCCTCCTAACTCCCTCCAATGGGCCAAAACACACCCTAAAGGACTCTTTTTGACTATTTCTTTACTGCTGGAACTACCCATTTCAGTGTAACTTCAATTGTATGTGATTGCACTTTATAGCAAGAATATGAACCCTACTTTCATCAGCTCTCAGCCCCCATGCACAACACCACGCACACAATGGATATTGGAGGTGTGGCAGACGCCAATACTTTCTTTTACAATTAAAACACTGTCCTAGGATGACTTTATGATGCTTGTGTCTCCAATCTTATGTTCTGTTTATGCTGGATATTAAGTTCTGCACCTTTAAGACTGGTTCTGAGAGCGAAGGGGGGGAAAAGAAGTGCAGAGTTTGTTTTCAGAAACTGCAGTTGCTCCCTCACATTCCCTCTCACGGACTGTGTTGTCTGCAGCATGGACAGTGGGAGAGAGCTCTCCTTTGCTTTTTAGTTAGTTGTTTTTAGCTAGCTGAGGCAGAGAAGTTCCCCAGACTGTGACTTTTCTTTTTCTTGGAACTGATCGGCCCTGCTCTGGACTTAAAACCCAGAAAAACACTGGGAGCACACACCTGTGGCCCACCAGGGCCCAGGACGTGGCATTTTCCAGCGCAGGAAGGACTGATAAGAGACTGAGTGAGCCAAGCTACACTCCACAACAAGGACTTTCTGAATTTGCCATCTCTTCAGAACAGCGAGAGGTTTTATTGTTTAATATTATTCAATTTTTTTAATGCTTGTGAATACTTTTCTTGTTAAATAAACAGGTTTTTTTTCCATTTTTCTCCAGGAAATCTTTTCCTGAACCAGTTGGGGGAGGGGCCGCTTGAATCTGCTTTCTAAAGGTACCTCTTTGGAAGTTTCCTCCCAAATTTGCCCTAAACCAGGACAAACACTCAATATGCACCCAAGGGTCACACAACCACAGGACACTGAACCAACACGGTATTCCACACACAAAACAAGGAATTGGGGTCTTATAAATGGAAGGAATGAAACAGGGTATTGGAGCAGGATGGGACATGGATTAAAACTGTTACCAAAGTAAACTGTAAAAACTTTTGGCAAACACCCAAACAGTAACAGCTGTAAAGGCACCAACATCGACAGTGAAAACTTTTGGCAAACACACAGCAGCCAGTAACAGCTGTTAGCACATACGTGGAAAAGAAATACTAATTTTACACAAAATACACAAAATGAGGCATACAATAATCAAACTCAAAATTCCAAGACCAAAACCAATAGTAAAAGTCATCAGATTTCTTTTGGGGACTGAAATCCCTTGTATCTCTTTCGGAGACTCTAACCCCTTCCTTCGGGGACTAAACCCCTTTGTATCAACTTCAGGAATTCTCCTGTGATACTGCACCCTGCGAGGGATGTCTCCCCCATCTTGCAGGAGTTTCCTAACTAAACAAACCAAGAATATTTAAAATTACAAATATCTTAAATTTTCTGCAGTCGGTCGGTCCTTGTCTGCCCCCACAGAGAGCTAGTGAAGCGAAAAATCCCGGGATGCACCAAGGGAGTCCCCAACTCCAACGGATCTTGCAGCCAAGCAGAGAGGTCCTGCCCCGCTAGGTCGCCAAAACTGATGCCTGAAAGATCGTCTGGAAATAAAAGCCCATAGACCGATGTCAATAGAGCAGGTATTTGTTTATTGCAGCTCTGGAGGTGAGGGGGATTTCNATCAGGTTATATAGATATATAAAAGATCATGATTTAGCTTATACTGATATCAGGTTATATCTCAAGCTATGNAAGTGCTGTGGTATATTTATACAGGAAGTATTGCTTAGTGTTACTATGCCATTATAACATCATCATATATGCTCCGGAACTAATTTATATATNATATTGATATCAGGTTATATAGATATATAAAAGATCATGATTTAGCTTATACTGATATCAGGTTATATCTCAAGCTATGTAAGCACCTTGTAACTTTGACCTAAGTTATATAGGCATCAGAGACAAGAAAAGATGCTTTAACCTCATGGATGTGTCTCTGAGAAAGCTGCAGGTACCCAGCTCCATGGTCAGTGTTCACCCTAGAATTTGCCCAGTTGGGGTCTCATTCCAGTAGCTATGTTTGTCATAGAATCATAGAATAGTTTGTGTTGGGAGGGACAGTTAAACATCATCTAGTCCAATGCCCCTGCAATGAGCAGGTACATCTTCAACTAGATTGCGTTACTCAGGTCATCATCCTTCTGTATCTGGAAACCCATATACAATATGAAGAATATCAACAGATCCACTGCTGGGTGAAATGTGGAGATATGCTGTATAAAGTCGACTTGGTGTCATGTTGTCAGAGACTGTATTAGATCAATGTCTCAAGACATTTTGGCATGCTTGGAATGCCTGTGTGTGTGTCTGGTGAGAGGTGGGGCAGGCTGGGCTTTGTGTAGGTGAGGCAGTGCCCTGCCCCACTCCCAGACCCCCCAAGCCCTGGCAGAGCTGTCAATCAATCACACACCAAGGGTGGTTCTAACCCAGCCCCTGATTGGATGAGCAGCCAGAAGTCCCACCTAGGGGGGAGGGTCCACAGAGGCCCTGGGGCTCTATGTGCTTACCTCATGCATCTGATCCTGCATCTGATCCTGCCAGCTTTCCTGGAGTTTATGCTGGAACTCTAGGAGTTGGTAGCTATATGTGTGTTTTTCTATATATTTTCTGGTTTTCTGTCTCTCTTCTTCCTCTAATTCTCTTTTCATGGAACATATTGGGTAACTTAGCATCTTATGGGTTTAAAGGTTTCTGGGTTAAATTGGCTAAGTTAATGAAGTTAATGCTAAGTTAATGCTATTGGTGCCTAAAAATGTTTGCTTTTTTTTTTTTTTTTAATATATACTCATGGTTTTGTAGACTGTTAATACATAGTTATAGCTTCTAGTACTTTTCCTGCCCTCTCTCACAGTTTAGCTAACCTTTATGAACACATTCTTGAAATTCTGTTTAGTCTTATTCTTAAGAAGAGAATTTCTGACAAGGACATTTTGTTTTCCACCAGAGTTTAAGAGATATAACAAGAAAATAGGGCAAAGAAGCCCTAGACCAACTCCAAGGGGCTGACCCAGGCGTGGGTTACTGGGGTAACTGATTTCCTATTGGATGTACTGGCTAGATATACTAATTAATTAACTTTATAAAAATTGCAGAAATCCTTTATCATGTGCGCAGAGCCATATTTGTGCACCTGAATGCTTTCATTAAAGAGTTGCTTTTATCTTACCATTTTAACACTGTTGCAAGGTTTCTTCCTCTTGTTTATAGGCAACACTATGATAAGTGGTTTTATATTGAATTTGGTGTTGTATTTAATCCTTTGAAAAAATTCTTTAATTTTCTATATTTTGCCAGTAAACTTTTGTGTATTTTTGACCTCTTGAGAATATCTGGTTGGTATTTCTCTTTGCACCAAACTAGAGTAAATGAACCTAGGTTCACCCCCTTACATTTAAGTGTTCTGGGGTGTTACACGTGATCCTCAATGTTTGAGAGACCAGTTTCTTAGCTGCAACTAAATTGCATAGATATGCCACTTCAGTAGAAAAAATAGCAAAGCACATGTGGATTATGGAATATGTCCTGCCCTTTTAAGGAGACAATGATTGATACCCACAGCTGTCTGGCTTTTTGTTTGCTTTATTTTGGTTTGCCTATGTTCCTTTAGTATATTTAATACCAAACTGGCATCCCACAATTGGATATAGTCAAACGTTACAAATAAAGCTGTATTTTTCTTCCAAATCTGGTATTTTTTTTAAATCAAACAAGCAATTTTAAATAAAGCACTTGAAATCTAAGACTAGAACATACTTCCTGATGGTGTATGCCATTTGTTACCCACTAATATTCAGGTTTTGTTTAAGTCCTATCTTCAAGTTTTGAATGAGCTTTCAGTGATGCACAAACCCTTAGACTGGCCCTTTGTCCAAGGCAAGATGTCACTCCTGGCATAAAAGAAATACATATCCATGTGCATTACTTCAGATCAATTTAAAGACTTTAATCAAAGTGGTTCAGATGGTTCTTTAATAGTCTGTCTTCACTGAGTGAATTAATAATCTGAAGACCGCACAATGAGCCATGAAATGGGTAGATATTCATATGGAGAAGCAATAAAACATTTTCAAGATTAAGCTTTGCCATCTTTCACCAGAGATCACNTTGGTGGGTTCCAGATGCGAGCCTCCACGGCGCTCCCCAGGGTCCTCAGTCCAGAGAGATTTTAACAGTTCCAAGGGAAGGCGAAAAAAGGAAAAAAAACAGGAAAGAAAAAAAAAGAAAAAAAAACAGGAGGGGAAGGAAAAAGAAAAACAAAGCTTCTCCTCCCTCTACTAGCTACACTAACTAACTACTCCAAGAAAAAAAACCTCTCCATGCGTTGCTGAATTCGACTCTCAAGGCCAGCCGGCAGAGGACAGTTTTTGAAAACAAACTGCGCACCTCTCCCTCCCCCCGGCTCCCAGACCCAACACCAAAGGCACACAGGGCCCAACACAAACCCAACAGATGATTGGGGATACAAACATCATGTCACCTCAGGACAGTCATCTTGTCCAACCCCCCTGCTCAAGCAGGGCCACCTCCAGCAGGTTGCCCAGGACCATGTTCAGACAGCTTTTGAATATCTTCAAGGATGGAGACTCCACAACCTCTCTGGGCAACCTCTGCAGTGCTCAGTTACCCTCACAGTGAAAAAGTGTTTCCTGATGCATGATGAAGTCAAGAATATGCCACAAATATTATAGCAAGTAATACCCATAATACTTTGTACCCAACCTGCTGTCTTCCCAGTGTGACCTATTGTCGTTCTCAATACTCCCACTCTGCCTTACATTCCTCGTTTCCTGTAGTCAGCAGCTCCACCATCCCCTCATGATTCATCCTTTACCTCCCAGTCCCCTCCTTGTGTTACTCCTTTACAGCAACTCAGCAGAGCATGAAGCAGCAGCGCAGGCATGGAGGGACAATCAGCACTTTGCTCTGACCCCAGTAGAAAAGATGTGTCATTCTGCAGCCACTGTTTGTGACATGATT
Source organism: Illadopsis cleaveri (assembly GCA_013399915.1). Lineage (NCBI taxonomy): Eukaryota > Metazoa > Chordata > Aves > Passeriformes > Timaliidae > Illadopsis > Illadopsis cleaveri. The sequence continues at coordinate 4,906 of VXBB01024224.1, read as the reverse complement.
AGTTAGGAGCCCTGCCTGTTCCTGCAAGAACCAGGATATGTGGTTTATAAAGATAACTCCTCTTGCCTCCGCCATATTTTAGACAGGAAGGCTATAGCAGGACGTTCCCTTCTGCCACAGAAGTGTTATGTGCGATCATTGGTTGGAGACAGATTTATGGCTCGAGTCCAATGATCATGAAACAAACAGCTTGTTTTATTGTTTTGAACTTCTTTTTATAGAGGGTTTGAATTTCCCAGGTTTGAATAGCTCATTGGTTGGGATCTCTGCACCACCCAGATCTCTGTCCAGTGATGTGTCTACATTTATGGTTACATGGGATTGGCTGAGGTCTCTGAGTTCGAATTCTTCCTATCATTGCTCACCCAGGTACTTGTTTTATTTCTAGTCTGGTCAAGTTTGGGGGGCAGCTTCAGACTAGCTGCCCTGCGACACTTGGAGCTCTGGAATTTGTTGTGTCTTTCTGCCCAGGGAAAGGCCATGGAAAATTACTGGGGAAACTAGCTACTAATACAATAGGATACAGAGATACAAATATATGTGTGAAGAATACAGAGAACATATAAAAGAAAAAAAGACAAAACCCAAACCGGCATCAGTTGAGTGCAGCAATTCTTAGCTGCTCCCTTCTCCAGTTCTCCAGTTCCTTTGCTAGCTGATTTCTGAATATAGTTAGGCTGTTCTTTAAATCCTCAGGCATGACAGTCTTGGTGAGCTGGGTCCTTTTCCCTGTTTCAGGATTCCGCCACTTAACAGCAAAGAGTTCCTGACCTTTCTTATTCGCAGGAATGTAGGAGAAGATATTTTTTAAATTTAATGCAGTAAACCCTCTTAACTTATCTGCTATTCTCCTCCCTTTGCAAAATTCCAATAGATTCTTCTTAGGAGAGTTTGGCAAATAGAGTAGCATTAGTATGCTACAAATGATTCCCGATTAACAGAGACTTCATTACTGCTGACGTGATCCAGTGCTGTGGGGTACCCTGACCGAACTAACCGTGGGTGTGTTCAGCCAATCACCAAGGAGCTCCTTTCATCATTGGCTATAGAACAGGTTAGCCTTTGTGAGCAGTTGGGAAGCATTTCTTATAATGGAGCAAAGTGCAATGAAATCCCAAAAACTGCATAAAGACTGTTGCGTATTACCAGGGAACAAAGATATAAACTCTAGCCCCAAAGATTTATAGAGCTACTTATATGGGTCAGACAATTTTGTCCCTGGTACCCATCGGATGGTTCCTATGACCTTACTGGCAAAAGGTTGGTGAATGTTTGCAAACCCGCCAAATTACTCATCACAATGTCCACCATGATGATATTACTTGGCATGTGATATATTTGGCTTTGCAACAATTTAAGGAAGCAGATCGCATCCTTGCAGATGCTCCGCCTACATGGCCGTCAGATACTGTTGTTTTTGTTAATGAAACATCACCTGAGGAGAATGATCTGGAGAAAAAGGATCCTTTTGATCCACATCCAATTGACCCTGAACAAGAACCAGATTTATATCCTCCTCTAGACCCAGTACATGCTATGGTGAGTTCTGCTCCTAGCGCGGAAGAAATATTACAAACAGCACGCAAAAAGGCTGCAGCAAATATTTCAGATTAGACCACCGTCTTATACCTTGTCTTAGTCCTCTAGCGATTATGATGAGGAAACAATGCCACCTATAGGACCTGAGCCAGAAAGGTTTTTACAGAAATGCCAGAGGCAAGCTTTGGAGGAGGATGATATTGAATTTTTTCAAGCAATGCCTATTGTATATTGTAATCAAAACCCACATCATGAGCAATTGTCATATGAGATGGTAAAGGAACTAAGGAAATCGCTGAAAGAAAATGGTTTACATTCCTTCTTTGCTATAAATTTATTGGATGCAATTGTGGAAGCACATACTATGTTACTGGTGGATTGGAAATCTCTTTTTAAAACAATATTGATGGGAAGGCAATAGTCTGGTGGATGGAATGTTTAGATTTGGCTCAAACTCAGGCAGTGAATGATGGTAATCAACAACCACCAATTAATGTAACTGCATCACAGCTCTATGGCACAGAAATGTACACTACTGTTCAAGGGCAATTAAGAGTCTCACCACAAGGATGGGACCAATCTACTGTTTTTGCCACACGTGTGCTACGAAAAGTACCTGATACAAAAAAATTAGAGCCCGGATTTGCTGCTGTTAGGCAAGGGCCTCAGGAACCATATATTACCTTTATTGACTGATTACAATCAGCTGTTAGGCAGAAATTGATATGCAGGAAGCAGCTGATGCTGTCTTAAAATCTCTTGCTTATGAAAATGCTAAAAATGAATGTAAAAAAGCTCTGGACCTGATACATAACCATGCTGATGTTGAACTTTCTGATTATATCAAGGCATGCACTAATATTGGCTCAGAACAATTTAAAGCAGAACTATTTTCTACTGCGATAGCCCAACAACTGCAAGTGGCCAGAGCATCTATTAAGTGCTTTGAATGCGGGGAACAAGAGCAGTGTCCAAAGGGACAATAAACCTTGTCCTCACTGCCAAAAAGGGTTTCATTGGAGCAATCAATGCCGGTCTAAATATGACATAGACGGCAACCCTCTTCCAAAGCAGGGAAACTCAAAAAGGGGCACACGGTCCAGTGCCTCCCAATCCAACAGGACCACACTCAATCAGACCCCAATACAAGCTCAAACTTTACAAGGAGCGCCCACGGGAATGCCAGCCTGGACCTGGCCATCAGTGCTACCACAATCCTGAATGATACTTTGGTTCACCAGCTGCTGTCCTCTGTGTGTGGACCATTGCCATTTCAAAGACATGTTTTACTCCTGGAACACTCCTCTACCACTCGCACAGGGCTATTTATATTACCAGGAATCATTGATGCCGACTACAGAGGAAAAATTAAATTAAATTAATGGCTTGGACACCTTATCTTCCTGTACAGTGGCACAGGGAAGCCGATTGGCACAATTAATACTGCTGCCAGCAATTCCCTGTTCAGCACCGATCTTACAACAACAATGAAATGCAGGAGGATTTGGGAGCACAGGCACCCTGCAAATATTTTGGTCAAAAATCATAGACGTATCTGTCTTTTACAGGTTTAGTCGACACTGGCATAGATATTTCCATCATATTCCAAAAGGAGTGTCCCCCCAAGTGGCTTCTAGCACCTTCAACTGTGATTGTAGCAGGCATCGGTGGACAGCAAATTCCCTTGCAGTATACAAAAGAACTGAAGAACATCAGACAGGAAGGCAAGACAGCCACCTTGTGGCCATATGTACTCCTGATCCCTGGTACTTTGTTGGGGCAAGTAAGACAGTTTGGATAAATCAGTGGCCGTTGAAAAGCAAGCAGCTTCATCAAGCCCAAATCCTTGTACAACAACAATTAGGTTTGGGTCACATAGCCTCTTCCACCAGCCCATGGAATACACCTATTGTGGTTATTCCTAAAAAATCGGAAAAGTGGAAGCTTTTACAGGATCTTGGGGAGGTCAGTGCAGTCATAACATCTATGGGGGCATTACAACCAGGAATACCTAATCCCACGACGATCCCAGAACACTGGAAATTAGCGATAATCGATGTAAAAGACTGCTTTTTCACAATTACTTTACATCTTGACAATGCATCTAAATTTGCCTTTTCTTTACCATCTGTCAATCATGAAACCCCCATGGGATGATACCACTGGGTTGTGCTACCTCAACATATGAAAAACAGTCCTACTATCTGTCAATTCATCATTCACTCAGAGATACAACCAGTACAGGAAAAATAGCCATCTGTTTTCACGTATCACTACATGGACGATATTTTAATTGCCTATTTTAATTGCTTCTGACACCTCTTATTGTTACGTGATTGCCTTGCTGCTTTAAAAGTGACACTTGCCAGCAGAGGCTTGTGCGTAGCCACAGAAAAATCCAAACAGAACCTCTTTGGAAATACCTGGGGTTTAAAGTACTAGAAACAATAGTCACCCCACAACTAGTAACCTTAAAAACCGACATATACACATTCAATGATTTGCAAAAGCTATTAGGCACTATTAATTGGATTCGCCCTCTATTGGGAATCACCACAGAAGAATTATCCCTGCTATTCCAATTGTTGAAAGTGGGCCCCAGACCTCTCTTCCGCTAGGCTAACAGCGATCCAAGAGATGGGACTGATTGCTCGAATGCAAAAAGTTGGTTTATTGATCGCAAGGCTTCAGCATATATACCTTTTCAGCTGTTACTAAAAACAGCTGCTTGCTTAAGCAATAATAACTATAGCAACCATATCTTATGTTTCTTAATAACATTGCTTAACTACAGGCAAGCACAGACCCGTATGTGATGGTTTAGCATGAATGTGAAGGGATTTTTTTTTTCTTAAGGAAGTTATAGCATGGATTGACAGCTTGGCTGATGAATAGGAGTGTTGTACACGCCTCTGGAGAGCCCAGACTTAAATCAAATGTCCCAGGTGACTCGGCCCTTTTTCCTCTTCCAGCTGGCAAGGAGTTAACATCACTTCGTAAGTCAGAAGTTTGGGCTAGCCCCCCCGGGGCCAGGCCCGACCAGGCCTCGGGGAGGGGCCGCTGCCTGTGAGAGAGTTGCCTGGGCCAGCAGTGTCCCTTCTCTCCCCCGACTCCTCCGATGAAGAGCGGAGGAGGATTGCAGATCGGCAGTGCTGGCCTTGCGCCAGGGGCCACGGTGGCCGTGCTCTTGGCTTGGCTGCCGGAACCTCTGGTCTGAGGGAGGAGAAAATCTTGAGAATCTTTCTCCGGAGCTCCAGGGAACTGATCCAAGTTTGAGTCACTTTAGATCTGACATGGGGTAGGGGAGGGTCATCCATCAGCATCCCTGAGCATGCTCCCCTCCTCCCCCCCACCATCACCTGCAGCC
>VXBB01024220.1:923785-939386 GCA_013399915.1 Illadopsis cleaveri | reverse complement strand
ATATATATAATGTAATAATGTATATATAATGTAATAATATATTTGTATATATATAATGTAACCATTTATTGACATATATAATGCAGCACGATGCTTTCCTTTCTTCAGTTTTCTGCATAGCTATTTTTGTATAGAATAAATGAGGGTGTTTTTTTAAATATATCCTTATGAATTTGCTAAATCCTGGCTCCAGTGTTCATGGTAAAATTTTCTGATTCTTACTTTGGATCACTGTGTGGTTTATGTGAGCTCTTTAAAAGCAGTTTCAGTATTTCAGTGAAAATTCAGAAAGTTGTTTTATTTATTTGTCATATTAAAATAAAATCTGTAAAAATCTTCCACCTGTTTCACTTCCCACCTATTAAATGGCATCTTCTGTTGATATTTCTGAAGGTATTTTGTACATTTTCCTCCATATATGCATAGAAAACTAGCAGATTTTTCTCCCAATTAACACTAGATATGTGTTAGTGTACAACTATACAGCAAAGCAGTAGTTGGCTTTTACTTGAGCTTATCTAATAGTACATTTCTAGATGACTTGGATGTGTACAAAAAGGAAGGATAGTTTCTCAGGACAGATTTTAGACAGGCTAAGGGATATTTTGTCTGAGAGCAATTTATTATCCACTCCTTTTGCACCCGTAACTACTAATAGGCTGCATTGACATGCCCTAGGGAGGAAAAAACCTCCAGTTCCTGGGATTGGCATACATTTTTGTGTAAGGAAATGGTACAAAGCAGAAGGTACAGGTGCAAGTCACTTCACAGTCTAACAGATGTTGCAAACTGTGATTACTGTGCTTAGGTCTGCACAGGTACTTGAGCATCCATCAGACTTGGCCTATCTTTGTTCCCTCCACCACCCTTACTATGCACTGGCCAGTGGGAAAGTCCAGGACAGCTGAGTTAACAGGGAGTTCCCACATTGCCTGCAAAGACCTGGAAGAGTGTAATGTGGTCTGTATTTTTTAGTCACGGGAGTAGGTCTAGCTCTCATACTTTCTCTGCTGCAAGCATCCTCAATTACAAGGCAAAACAGTTTCAACCATTACAGCAATGACAACTATCTAGTGAAATTTCCATTTGTTCTAGAGGAGCAGCTCATATTTACTGGAAAACAAAGGCCCATCTCAGGTTTGTATAATTAAAAAATCCTCACAGAAAAGGTATAATCACCCTAAAATATTGTGGCTCTATAACTCTTGCTGTTGGATTTTGCTTTAAACCAGGGTATAACTCCTGCAATCATTCTCTGTCCCCAACGGGATGTATCATCAGACAAACAGTGCACTCTAACAGATAGAGAATTATCTCACCAACATCTACAAATAGCAGAGTGATAATATTTTGCAAATAACAGAAGTGAAAGGAATGAACATCTGAGTGCTCATTATATTAGCATCCCTGTTAGAAATTTGCCTCAGCTCCTAAAAAATCCCCCAGTGTATGCATGATTACAAAATATGACATGGTGTCAGTCTGTTCTCCACAGTGTAGTGTGTTGCTTGAGAGCTAATGTGCTTTGCTGCACTGTTATTAGCTGTCTTGCTGCAATGCAGTATGTTACAGAGAGTAACTCTGGTCTGTGCAACTCTGCCCTCTCAGCCTCGAATTCACAGAGTTAATGCTGATTATCTTGGAATGGTAATAACATGGTTTGCCAGTACATGCCACAACAGCGATCATACAGTTAACAGGAGCTGTGACTGTCAGCCAGATCGCACACTGAGCACAATTATTTGAGCCATTAATTGCAGTATAGCATTTCCTCTTGAGATAACAATGATTAAAATTTGTGCTGATAGATAGCTCTGGAGTAGGACTGATAAAAGAGATTTCTGAATGCAGATCCAAGTCCCACCTTTGACAAGAACTTGCTGATAAGCCTGACAGTTTATCACTGCTGCAACAAGGAGCTTAAGCAGCATTGGTGTGAAACAGCAGCATCCAACAGACTGAGCACCAACACTGAATTTTCTAGGCAGCTGCTGAAAGATTTGTGCTGTTGTCCATCTGCAGATGGTCTGGGCACCTCTTAGGTAAAATCAGCTGGCATAATAAGGCATTATTAGACACTCAGCAGGAACCTCTGTCCTTGTTTTTCAGAGCAAAAGCTGCGCTTGCTGAGCTGATGAAGCTTTAAAGTCCATTGGCCCAGATCTTCAGAGCTGGTCAGATAACTAACAGGTATTGATTTCAGCAAGCTCAGTGCATCTGGACACCCAGGCACTAAATCACTGTCACTGTATAGTCTCTCTGTCTCTCAGGGTCATTTACCATCATCTAATAATGAATCTGAGAATGCCCATCGTGGCAATGTCAATACCATGAGATAAGATTTTGTGACTACACAAGCTTCCTCCCATCAGCCACTGGTATGAAGCAGTCCCTACCACACTATAAAAGGTGATCTAAACCCAATATCACAATCTGCATTTGCACAGATCAGCCTGCTCTTACCCAGCTGTGAGTTCAGCTGTGGCAGTGCAAGCTCAACTGCAAAGGCCTTACTGGTGCCAGCAGTACCCACTGCCCCTGCTGCTGTCTGTGGGTGGCCAAACTGTGGGGCTGGAGGCAGCACAGTGGGACTGGAGGGACTGACGGTGTCCAGAAAGAGTAACCCTCCTCACCTGAAATGCTGAGACTATCATGGAAACTCCCCAAACCGAAAAAGTTGCAGAATAATCATACCATTTGCCCTTGGTGAACTGCACATGCACTTAAAAAAAATGCAGCCATGAGCATGGACCCATGCAAGTTCCAGCAGTCAGCAATACTCAGCACAGTTAGTGCAATCACTCTACTGCAGGATGGGGATTGGGGAGATCAACCCTGTGCCACTTTTATTAATCTGTTTTAACCTTCTAAATTCAAAAATCTGTCAGTCATGAGGAGTCATCATGAGGAAAAATACTGCTGAAATTCAGCTCATGTTCCCCTTTGAAGAAAAACTCCAAAAAACAAAGACTCTGAAATGGATGTATTCTATCTTTTCTTTTTTCCTTTTTTTTTTCTTTTTTTTTTCTGTGAATGATATTTTGGACCCAAACCCCTATCCTGCAACACGGCTCTGTGTAAATGCTAATACACAAGGCCTTTAGGTGCTGCAACCTGTGTATTGTTTTTAGGCTTGAGTAGCTGACACCACCACAGTGCCAGAGCAGAGAAAGCTTTGGTGATCTTCTGTGGGTTGTACAGATTCTAGGAAGTCAGGACAAGGATGCGCAAGCATGGCTGTGCTCTGCAGGAAAGTGTTTTTTCTTAAAGACAGTGCATCAAAAACCTTGCAGGGTGGTAATAAATTGCTGTAAGTTTTAAATGTCTGAGTCCATCTTATAAAATATGATGTCTGTGTGAGGGTCCTTGGCTCCTGTGCACTCACTTGGCTATGCTTATAAGTCTCTGAACGTTGCAGTATTGCACCACTATATGTAAGTTCACTAGCTGCACAAAAGACCCATAGCTCCCACAGCTTTTCTATTTTTTGCCTTGTCCAAGCAACTTGCGGGATGAACTGCATGGAAAGTCCAAGTGCCTTTCCCATGAACAACATCCTACTTACCAATAAGCTGAATGTATTCTAACTTGACCCTTGTCTTCAAAAGAGTCTATCAACCAGCCCCTTCACCTTTCTTCTGTTCATAATTTAGAATGAAGAATAAAGGTTTCATGGGTTTGGATTTCTTTGGGCTCTGTAATTAAATAAGCAAACCACAACAGAATAATCAAATGGCATATCTAAGCATATTGTTCTAAGTTTGAAAAATAGTGCCTATGAGAGATACAGAGAAATAGTTAGGAATATGGAATGTCAAAGGGATGCTGTAGGGTCAGGATTTTCTTGTTATGGGGGACAAAAGTTATTCCTGAGTCCTACAAGAAACATGAGGATTGCAAAGATAGAGTGATACACCTCACTGCATTGTGAGACCCTGAGAAACAGGAAATCACTTGTCTTTTAATTTGAATACTTATTAATACATCACTGAATGTCTGCTGCCTAGTAGGCACCAACTGCCAAATTAAACCAGAAACCATGGGCCAAGTTCCACATCTAACTGCTTGCTATGTTTTTCTGCAGCCTGGTTTCACTGGGAAAGATATGTGGCGAATCTTTAACAAGCACCAAACAATGCACAAACGTGCCTATAGAATGACCCTCTAGAGCTTCTGTTTGGTGTTTGACAAACATTTCTTATCGATGTGTATCCCAGCCATCTGCTGGTTCCTGCTCTATTTGTTTTCTCTCTCTCTGTAGGTTGTTGGTATTCTCCCCACACTGGCTCTGCTGCTCAAGCCATCCATCACAGCAATCCATCTCACATGTCAGCAATGTTGTTGCCATTCAGGCAACAAGACATGGGTAGCAATATGAAATAGAAAATGACCCTCTTATGTCAAGGAAAAAAAAACCAACTGAAAATTGGTCATTGGCTAAGTCTGGTGTTTTCAGTCCCAGGAAATCATTCCCTGTTGTCTGGTGTAGAAGAAGTTGTCACATCCACGCAGCCTGGGTACAGGACAGAAAAAATATCTTTGATAAATGTCAAAGCTGCTTTGACCCAAGAGTCAGCTTTGCTTCCCAGCAATTACTGTAATTCTCAACAAAATTATTTGCACTGACTCATGAAAAAAAATCTCAGCAGAGATAAGGAAATTAACACAACATAGTTTTTCAATTTGTAAAAAAAGACTAGAGTCCAATAGCCATAACCTCCTCATGGTTCAGTCACTACCTGAGTTTCCAAGTGATTTCATTGAGATTGGCTCTGCATTCCCATTCCTGGAAACCAGATAATTTCCTTATTCACCTGAACTGCCTGGCCCTACATCTCAGCTCAGATCAGAGACCACAAAGTCACAGAATACAGATTGTTTTGAGTCCTTTGAACACCAGATTTTTGTTCCAGGTAAAAAATTGTTTAAGCATAACTTCTTTAATTTGAACTTTGATTGTATGTTAGAGAACAGAGGACTGCCTTGCTACTGGCACTTTCAGGAAGGTGAAGCTACAAGTGATGTTAGGAGATTGTTAAATCCTGCAGCCTGACAGAGGCAAGGCTGCCGCAACTCCATAGCCCAGATCCAGCCATCAGTGAGGGTGCACTGGTGTCCCCAGAAGGCACATGTGCATATACAACACATATATCCATCATGTATATATGCTGGCCACACAGAGCAACAGAGAATATAGCACTCCAAAAGACAAAAAACACACCAATGGCCTCATTCCTTCCTCTGTCTGTCAGTTCAGACAGAATGTCCTGTGCTGGGAAATGTGATCCTGCAAGGTGAATTTCTTGAGCAACTGGGCTCAGACTCTCAGCTGTTTCAGGAGTTGCCCTGGGTTCCCAGTTTCCCCAGCTGCTGGCACTTGGACATAGGAGCCTCTGAGGGTGCCACCCTGCAGCTGCTGCTATGGATGACTCTCTGATATGCAAAAACACACACACACACACAGAGGTGGGTCTCAGTTGACATCCAGAATCCACAGTCTCTCTGATCTGAACACTCTGGTCCCTCCAGCAGCCAACTTGGTCTCTCCAGACACCAGAGTCTCCTTGTCATCAGAGAGACAGGAGCCTCCAGCCCCTAGTCTCAGTGCAGGTGCTGTCACTGAGATTCCCTGCACAGAAAACAGGGCTGTTTGTCCGGAAAAATGGCTAGAAGTGGGGTTTAGTCAGAGTCCAGGATGGACTACACTGGTTACACATAGGGCACAGCCAGGCAAGTGCACTGACCAGCCCATACTTGTACATTGCATTCCCTTATCCTACTGTTTTCCCAGTCACCTCTCTCCAAAACACCTTGGTCCTCCTTTCCCCCATCCTTCACAGAACATCCCATAAAGTCTGACAATCCTAAAATATCCTTTCCCTGCCCCCTGGAGGTGATCCACACATCCTTGACAGTGACCCCTTTGTCAGTGGGGTGATGGGAACTCTTCCTTTGCCTTGCGGTGACGAGGTGCTCCAGCCCATCCCAGGTTCCCTAGAGGTTCCCTAGAGCACCTAGAACACCCAGAGGGGTGAATTTGGCATTGTTGTAGTGTGGCTTTTTGGTTTTCTCTGTTTAATACTTCATTTATTTATAAATGTTTTATGTAATGGTTTGNGCTCCTGGTCGGCAAGAACCTCACACTGTGTTGCCGTGGTGCCCAGGGCTGCCCGCAGCCGTGCGACACGGGGCGACCACCGCTACAGGCATCATATCAGTGATGGGGACACCGGGAGTGCACATGTCTCTGTGCCTTAGGGTCCTTCATGGTAGGGAGCAACCCTCCTTTGATGCCCAAAGAGCAGCCACTGGGGACGAAATTGAGGTTCCCCACACTGATTCTGAGGGCTTCTCTATGTGTGGGGACCAGCTTCCTGCTACATAACCTAGCACAAAAGCTATTACATGATTTGCCAAAGGCTACACAATTACAGTGCATCAGATGCTTCACTTTAAATCTTCATGGTGTTTAAGTTCTTTTAAAAACTTAGTCCTATTTTCAGTCACCAAAATATTGATAAAAAAATAATCTAGGTTTGAAAACACCTATCTGAAGAAAGTCACTTAAGTATTCATTTCCTAAAATGTGATCTCAGGCTTAAGTTGATTTCTTCATAAAAATGCTGCAACAGAGTACATGGATTTCCTGCAATATCATGTTTCTACCTATAGGACAAATATGAAGTACCTGAAAACTTCACCTGTGCCTGAGCCATCTAAACAGCCAAACTAACAGCTCAGGAACAAGTTGTCAAAAATGAATCCATTTTGATGTGGCTAAACTCCAAAGTAAACCATATTATTTGTTCTTTTAAGCTCCTTTTAATAGGAAGTTATATTTTTATAAAAATAAAATAGAACAGGAAGCTGCTAGCAGAATCATAATTTAGTCACTGAAAAAAGCTTTATTGCAAACGATTCAGTGAAGAAAGTTTTACTTAAACTGAAATTCTGTACTCCAAAGCTTATATCACAGTATATAATACTACCAGTGAGAAATAAAACACATCATAGCCTTGCAAAGAAGAATTATTACAATGTGCGAATCAGTCATATAGACTCCCCATGGTCTGAGGAACTTTAGTTGCTTTGCTGAACAGCTAGACTATTTTCAGAAACTTGGATACATTATTTATAATGTAAAGAATAATTATGAAAAATCTTTTTCTCATATGTAATCTAAACTGACTCTTTCAGTTTTAAGCCATTCACCCTTGTCCTGTCACTATATGCCCTTGCAAACAGTGTCTCTCCTTCCTTCCTGTAGCCTCCCTTCAGATACTCTAAGGCTGGAATTAGGTCACACCAGAGCCTTCTGTTTTCCAGGATGAACAATCCCAATTCTCCCAGCTTTCCTCACAAGAGAAGTGCTCCATCCCCCTGATCATTTTTGTGGCCTTCTCTGGACTCGCTCCAACAGGTCCATGTCCTCCCTGTGCTGAGACCCCAGAGCTGGGTGCAGCACTGCAGGTGGGGTCTCAGCAGAGCAGAGTAGAGGGGCAGAATCCCCTCCCTGGCCCTGCTGCCCACGCTGCTTTGGATGCAGCCCAGGACACATTTGGCTTTCTGGGCTGTGAGTGCACACTGACAGCTCATGGCCAGCCTCTCATCCGCCAGCACCCCCAAGTCCTTCTCAGTAGGGCTGCTCTCCATCTTTCCCCAGCCTGTGTTCATACTGGGAGATGCCCTGATGCAGGTGCAGCCCCTTTCACTTCATTAAAAAAAAAAAATAGTGAGATTGCCATGGACCCATTTCTCAAGCTTGCCCAGGTCCCTCTGGATGGCATCCTGTCCTTCAGGTGTGTCAGCAGCACCACTCATCTTGGTGTCCTCTCAAAACTTCATAAGGGTGCACTCAATCCCTGACAGATGTGTCATTAATGAAGATATTAAATAACACTGGTCCCAGTATGGATTCCTGAGGGACACCACTTGTCACTAATGTTCATTGGGACTCTGAGTCATTGATCACCACGCTCTGGATGTGACGGTCCATCACAACCACTTTCCTATCTGTGTCACAATCTACCCATCAAATCCGTCTCTCCACACTGTACATTAACCCAAATTAATACAGAAAAACTGCAATATCTTTAAAATATTATATGCAGAAAAACTGCAATATCTTTAAAATATTTTATATAGAAAAGCCTTTTTAGTATGTCCTCCTTTTCTTTGGTGTTCTGCTCACCCTGTCAGTGCTGTTCTGGGTACTAATGCTGACAGTCTCTCTTTGGGGGTGTCAGTATCCTGGGGTCTTTGCATGGAGAAGGGCTGGGAACAGATGTATCTTCCTATTTTTCTTCGGGAGAGGTTGGATGGTTATCCTGATTGCCTTGGGGTGCACATTGCATCATTTTTATAAATTTTCTTATCCTTTTTTTTAAATTTGAAGTTATTTAGCTTTGTTCAGTTCTCTCTAGGACCTCAAAAACTAATTTTCCTGAACAAGTTCCTTAGAGTAAGCCAGAGGTTTTCTCTCACATCATGTTGTCTATATAATGAGCTGTCTGGATGCTACTTTTTTTAGGTAAACCATATTTTAGCTTATCTTTCTGAAAAAGAATCTGGATTATGGGATGTATACTTTCTTTCCAGACCTAAATCATAGATGCAGTTACATTTACATACAAATCTTACCTTCTCTTCCCTTTTTTAAAATATTTTTCTCATGCCTTAGTTTTCTCAGTTTAATTAGGGAGTAAATTAAATCACAATATCATAAAATTACTGTATGCACTGGCATTTAAATAAGTTATTAAGATGTTGTTTAATACTCTGAATAAAACACTTGGGCAAAGCAATGTTACTGCACCAGGAATTGCATGGCACTCTACAATTTGTAATTGGCATCTGGACTTCATACAAGTAAGATATTTGGCTCTTAGGCCGGGAAGGGTTACAGCCATTGCTTTTAAGCCTATTTAAAATTTAATATTATTTTAAATTTTACTTTTTAATTTTAAGTTGTAGTTCATTTTAAATCAATAAGGATAAATGTTCCTTGTTCCTTTTGTTGAATGATACATAAAAGAGCCCTGCAGCATGGGGAACTTATTGCTTAAAATACAAGTAGTTTTTTCACAGCATTCTAATATTTATTTAAACTCCTATGCCTCCATGCTAGAGCATTTTAACAGAATTATACAGTAATAAAACGTGCAATCAGAAATACATTATATATGGTCAGCATGTTGCACAGCTTTGCCTAAACTAAACAAGCTGTTCAACTTATTCATCAGTGACCTGGATGAGGGGACAGAGTGCACCATCAGCGAGTTTGTTGATGATACAGAACTGCAATCAGGGACTGATACCCAAAGGCAAATTCAGGGTCCTGCACCTGGGGAGGAATAACCCCAGGCACCAGCACGGGCTGGGATCTGACCTGCAGGGAAAGACCTGGGGGTCCTGGTGGACAATAAGCTGTCCATGAGCCAACAGTGCCCTCGTGGCCAAGAAGGGCAGAGAGATCCTGGGGAGCATTAGGAAGAGCAGAGCCAGCAGGTCAGGGGAGGTGATCCTGCCCCTCTGCTCTGCCCTGGTGAGGCACATCTGGAGTGCTGTGTCCAGTTCTGGGTTCCCCAGTTGAAGAAAGACAAGCCTTCAACTGGCAGTCCTGCCCAGCCATAGGCCTGGCTTCAACTCCCCAGAAAGCTGACAAGCTGGGGAAATGCTTAGCTGACTTACTTCCTGCCAGTGAGTAATGACTAAGATTGTGCATGGAGAGTACCCTGAAATACTTTCCCTTGTTTGTTGGGACCTCATATACATTCAGAAGGATTCCTATAAAGGATGTGCACAATGTATGTATTTTTGTGTTGGGGTGGTGTGTATAATGACAGATTTGCTACTGTGTAATTCAGAAGAAAACAATTCTCTGGATTCAGATTATCCCCATTAATTTTTTGTCAATGTGTCTCTCAGCAAGTTTCATCTATCCACATGTGTGTTTTCAATCACTATCAGGTGTCTCATAATCATTAGAAGGCATTATCCTGACGGCATTCTCTGAAACAGAGAGGCATTGCAATCCATATTTTATAAATGAAGAAATGAGATGCAGTAGCTGACACAGACCATCTACAATGTCCATGATGAAGCTGTAGAATGATCCAGGTCCTCTGAGTCCCAACAGGTGTCCCAGGCTCTGGATACAATAACTCCCACAGCACTGGTTTTCACACTTGAGAGTACACAGGTAACAGTCCAGAGTGAAAAATATTGCCATCAACATTTTAATTTATATCAGAGAAATTAAAAAAACAAACAAACAAACAAAAAAACCACACAGAGATAAAACATTGTATTTTTGTGAAATCAGTCCACTGCAAAACATGTGCTAGGTTTGGCAAAACTTCCATTAAATCCACTCTCAAACTTACACTGACTCATTTTGATTCTGTTGAATCATTCCTGTTAAGGAACAGAACTCTTGCTTTTCTCATGACTTTGCTACATTTGGAGCTGTCATTGCTCCATTGCCACATAACCTTTGAAGCATGGTCTCTGTGGATACAGCAAAGCTTCTAAATACTTGCCTGAAGTCAGTAGGATAACTTGAGGTGCAAAGCTGGTCAATGTAGGTACTCTGAGGAGCTATAGGTTTCAGGGCCAGTTTCCAGAATCCCCAAAATAGGCAGGAATTTTTTTCACTGATGGCTGTGGGATTTGGTTCAAGTTCATTTTCACTTCAGCTTGCAAAAGACATGAAGGGAGTAGTAAATAAGGGAAATATTTGAACCTTTTTTGCTCAAGGCAGTCAGCTCACCAGGTCCACACTTGCAGTGCATGGTAACCCACGATTGCACGAAGTCATTCCTGTGCTAAGGGGGTGTCTGCACTTTCTGAGCAGCACGGAAAACCCATGAACCAGAAGTTGAGCTCAGAGGCTACCAGCAGCTGCAGAGGCAGCAAAGACACTGCAGAGTCTGATGGACTGTGGTGGAAGTCGGCAGGGAGGCTTAACAGGCTTGAAATGATAAAATGAGTTGATATCTATGAAGATATATCATATCAATTATAGGAGAGCAAAAAGCTTGTCCCAGACCAGCAAAACATAAGACAAAGCGAAAGAAAGATGCATATCAGTTCAAATGAATATGAATGATCAAATGAAGGCAGGTGCCACTTTACATCTCTCAGACATATTAATCCACAAAGAATTACATCAGGTATTGATTGGCTTTACCTGGGGCAGAGTTAATGCTCTTCCTAGCACCTGCTATGGGGCTGTGTTTTGGGTTTGTGCTGGAAACTGTTGTTAACACAGGGATGTTTCCATTACTGCTGAGCAGGGTTTACACAGAGCCAAGGCTTTTCTGCTCCTCACCCCACCAGTGAGGAGGCTGAGGGTACACAAGGAGCTGGGACGAGACACAGCCAAGACAGCTGACCCCAGCTGATCCAAAGGACATTCCAGACCTTACGGTATCATGCTCAGCATATCAAGCTGGGGGAGAAGAAGCAAGGGGGACGCATTCAGAGGGATGGAGTTTGTCTTCTCAAAAACTGTTATGTGTGATGGAGCCCTGCTTTCCTGAGGATGGCTGAACACCTGCCTGAACAAAGGAAGGGATGAATTAATTCCTTGTTTTGCCTTGTTTGCATGAACAGCTTTTGCTTTAGCTATTAAATTGTCTTTAATCTCAACCCAGGAGTTTTCTCACACCTTTCTGATTCTCTCCCCCATCCCTCTGGAGGGAGTGAGCAAGCAGCTGTATGGGATTAGCTGCTGGCAGGGGTTAGACCACAACATTGGGGATCACAGGACTCCTTTCTTTTTGTCACACATCCATCTTGCTTTGCTCATGTAGTGCAAGAGGAAAAAAAGTAAAGTCTAGAAAAGTTTTCATTTTCTTAACAAGAAATAAAGGTCTGTTGCCCAGGGAAATGGTGGAGTGTCTATCCCTGGAGGTATTTAAAAGACGTGTGGACGTAGCACTCAGGGACATGCTTAAGAGGGGGATTTGGCAGCACTGGGTTGATGACCAGACTCAATGATCCCAGAGGTCTTTCCCAGGCTAAACAATTCTGTGAATCCATGAAGTCAGCACCTCTCTGTTGCTGTTAGCAGACTTCCCTGTGCTGCTCGATGCTCAGCCGGTCGCTCTTTGGCAGCACACGGAGGACCAGCACTGCAGCTGCCTGTGTCCAGGACAGAGCACTGGGGGGGAAGCTGTGGAGACAAGGGAAGCAGCACAGACAGTGTTAGTCATGCTGGGAGGCAGGCAGAGGAAATTAAGCAGGAACAGAAAGAAACAAGCAAACCCAGCTCAAGGCTAAGCTGCGCCCAGAACAAAGGTTCAACTAAAAAATAATTTATAGCATTGTAAACAAGAAGGAAAACATTCCCCACACAGAATGAGGAAAACAGCTGTGTCCATTGCTCTATTCTCACACCCTCCCAGCCAGCAACATCCCCTAGGAAAAGTTTCACAAGCATGCATGGAATTCCCCTGGGAGGGCAGTGGTGATCAGGATGGCGGCTGCGTTACTTCCCAACCTGTGCAGAGCCTGGCACAGGCTGACATGCACTAATGCACTTGACATGTCTCAGCAACTGTGCCAGGCTGTCTTGGGGCTATGCATACTCTGAATTTCCCTGTCCAACTCATGTTAAATGCTAAATGGAAAGAAGCAAACTTCATAGTGCACTGCATATCTTGTGGGTTTTGATGATGAGCCCTTGGGGAAGGGAGAAGCTGTTTGGTTCAGAAGGCATAGGACAAAACTGTAGTCTGGGCCATGAAAAAATGCATTATACTTCAAAGAGAGCACAAACTATGACCTGACTCTCAGTGAAAAAGAAGTTGAAATGTTAATTTTTTTTGTCTCAAAACTGAGGATGTGGCTTTTCCATGTCCAAAGAACTCATGTCATATCTCATGCAATGAGATAAGCATATCTAAATAATCTAAAATCATGGTTAAAGATAAAAAGCAGTGGCAATATCTTGGCTACAAGATACTGGCCTAGGAACTGAGTATTTTACACTTAGCATATTCTTCCAAAACACTAGTAACTGAGAACCCCTCTGTCAGGGATTCAGAAGCCGACGGGACAGACAGCAGATCAGATCCTGCTCACTGGTTCCCACATTCAAGGCTGCTCATCCTCTGGGGTCATTGGAGTTTCGCCACTGACTTCACAGAGGCCAAGTGTCACCACAGATGGTGCTGCAAAACCCACTTCAGCTTCAAGAATATATCTGTAACATGTAGAGTCACACAACCTTCTCACCACTATCAGGTTTTTTTGTAGGACCTACTCAGCTATTGTGTTTCAGTCCTTTTGGGGGGAAAAAAAAAAAAATTAAGTTCTTGTATCATTTTTAATCCCCTTTTTTCCTCAAAAGGTGTGTTTTCCTGCTCAAGGAATGTTTTCTCAGTTCCAGAAATCCAAACACCCACATCATGGCAGATTCAGGCTTCAGGTCTCTCCAGAGACAAAATGGACTGTCTAAGTGCCATTTCAGTTCTCAAGCCCTCTACAACCTAACTTTACAGTAGCTGAGAGCCTAAACAGACAGCAACACCCATTAGGTGCTGATGTTCATGTCTGCATGCTTGTTTCAGCCCACCAACAATGTGTCCCTGCTGAACTGCTGAGAGCTCCCATCACAGCCTCTGCTGCTGACCCCATCTGAAGCTAAACAAAGTCACTGTCCTCAAAAAACACAGACAAGTACATTTCCTGGAGCAGGTTAGGTGCAAGAGCTCAGGGATGTGACAATTCCTTCTTTCTGGAAGAAAACACAGGAGTGTGGTAGAATGTGTTATCTGACTACACACCACAGAAACTATGGGAAAGAAGAGAGGACACAGACCTCATCTATGGAGCATATTGGCAATAGATTTTGAGGTCCTTTATGGTAAAGGGTTGACCTGGATACATTGACTGGAAATGCCAAGAGCAGGGGGATACCCACTGCTTTCAAATGGCAGGGATTCATGAAGTGTCTGCTCCTATTAGACATGTCATATTTAGTTCACTGTGCTTTCTGAAAATTCCCTGCTTACATGCCTGTATGTCTCCTTGAATTGCACAGAGGAGTGCACAGGTTGCACTGAAGGTAGAGAGTTTTCCTGGCTGGCAGTAATAGCTGGTCACTGCAGCAGCTAAGGTCTTGATCGAGTCTGTCAAAGGAAATACACTGGAAATTATTACAACTTAACCCAAAAGGCTCAAAAATCAAGAGAAATACAACTAAGCGTCAGAAGTTGAAGGGTTTGTACCTCAGTGCTCATGATTGTAACAATGTTTTGCATTAATTTGAAGGGAGAGAAAGATACATTAGGAGGAAAAAAAGAAATTTAAAAAGGAAAAAAATAGATTGGATCTCAACCTGACATTTTAGTGTGATTTTCCTTGTAGTGAGGTTTACCAGACTGAAAAGCCTCCCAAGGGAAGGGATGGCAGCTCCATCAATTGGGTGATATAATTGCTGCATTTTGTGCTTTTGGTAAAGCCTAAGAACCTCTCTCTGAACTGAATCCAGTCCAGGATATGCCTTTCTAGAGAAAGCAGAATGCCTAATAAAGCTGCCATAATATTTACTTATTTTTTGCAGATTTAATGGCTGTGAGTTGAACAAGCATGCCATATGCTTGTAAGTCAAAGCATCCCTTTTATGTTTCGAACTAGAGCTATTCCCTTGAGCATGAGCAAACTTGTGAAACAATTCTTTTATTTTCAGCCTCATAGCTGTTTAATTCTTCCTCTTTCTAGTCCCTTATTTAATGAAGTGTTGGGCTCCTAAGTAAACCTTTGCTAGGTTTGTTCTTCACACTGCCAAGATCATGGCAGCCAGTCCTCACCAGTCAGCTTCTGAGTTATGCATTCAAGGTGGTGATGAAACAAATAATGCACAATGGTTACTAATTTTGATCGTGCAGACATTCTTGTCAATATTGGGTACCTGTCTCTTCACATGTGCACACAGGAATGTTAAGTCAAAACCATCCAAAAGTAATCAAGAGCCATTTCAGCAAACTTTCTGGGGGATTAAGGAATTACAGTGTAAACAACCATCCCTGGATCTTTTGCCCNTGAGTATAACCATCCCTGGATCTTTTGCCCATAGAGCTTGAAGCATATTACAAAGTTGGTATCAGAAGCTCACAATTTAAAATGAAGAATAAAAGGAATAGAATACTCTGTGATGTGCAAGGCATGGGAAGAGCATGTACTGTGGGGCCTTGTGAAAAAGCTGTTCATGCGAAAACAGATTTTATATTTGGAATCCATTTTTCAAATCTTCTTTTCTTTGAGAAGTTAGAAATTTCTACCAGCTCTAGTAAACTTATCACAGCGACTTTACCATCCTCACTCAAAACGGCATTAACTCACTAATTTTAAGCACCAACCATGTCGTAGGAGTCTGGGCTGACCAGCTTTCACGCAGCTGTGGAAACTTGCTTCTGAACTGGTAGAACTGTCTCACTGTAGGCTCTCGTGGAGAGCTGGTCTTGTCCCAAATCCACTCTTACACAGAAATACTGGAGCTTCTGATGATAGCTGTAAGCCTGGTAAGGCCCATGTCTCAGTCACCCTCTTTGATGGGCAAGGTTCTGGAATGTTTTGGGTTACTAAAGATAGG